>JAJOOO010021990.1:0-37599 GCA_029582685.1 Solanum piurae
TTTTTTTTTTTTTAATTGGTAAGTGCATCATAACAACTTTTATCTATTTGAGAGGTTCTCGAAATAAGCTGCTACAAATGAGTAAACTTGCAACATTTATGTTCCTGTTCTTTCAGTGAAATCCTTGTTCCTACTCCTTCATAACTAGAGCAGAAAAGATTACTCGAAATGCTTCCTTCACAAAAGAGAATCTTCACAGTCTTGGTATGTGCATCAAACACTTTGTAATCGCCAAGCACAACAACCTTCAGATGATGTGAGGGCTTAACAAATTGGAAAGATTTTTCACAAATAAACAAAGAAAAGCACTTTGGTCTCATGAGCATTGACTGCAAACAGATAAAGAACCTACACTTTCATTTACTGCTTTCAGGTATCATATGATCCTTTACCATCAATTCTGAGCTCATTCATGTCTCCTCTGACCCTTCAACAACTATGAGAAGGAGATTGTAACTTCTCTACAATGCCATCACTAAAGCAGCTTCTATACAAAGAAAGGTATTCCTAAACCAGCAAAAAACAATTCCCTTTCTTCAGTCTTTCTCCGTCTATTCTCTTTATTCTTTTCCTCCTACTGCTTGCTCTCTCTCCAGTAGTCTAGGGATTTCAATCTTTTGAGATAAGCTTAATTGCTGATTTCAAAATTACAGCAGCACTTGTTTCTTTTACACAAGAGCTCAGATTCAATGCCTATTAAAATTTCAATGTTCAGTTATAGCTTCTTTAAACAGGAAAATATGATTTTTTAAAAATTTATTTATTCAAAAATTGGGGGTAGGGGAAGGGGAAATGGGAAGAAGGTCACAATGTGGGGAATCGAACCCTCACCAACAAGGTGGGAGTTCAAGTAGCCAACCAACTGCACTACTAAGATTCCCCAACAGGAAAATATGATTACTGGAGAGTTGTTTCTGATATACTTCAAGCCATCACTTTGCTTGCCTACTAGACTAGTAAAACAACCACAAAACCCCAAGAATGTGCCTCCAGCACATAAATTACAGCAGATGGCAAGAAATAAGTGTTAAACATGCTTTTCACTTTATTACTTGGGGAGATCAAGAAAGAATTGAAATAGAAAAACCACCTGCTAGAGAATTTGACAAGTACCAATAAAAAGAGCAGGGATTACTTCTAATTTGCGGTAAAAGCGACACGTAAACTAAAAGAGTTACTTTCTGTTGAAATGACTCACCATCACTAGCAGCTGAAACAAAGAATACAATACTTACAAATCTCCTTTGCCACCTAGTTTTCTAAGGAATATGGTATAAGTCTTGTCAACGTGGAATTACGCATGATACTGAGGTAAAAAGTTATAACCTCACGTGTACATGTAGCTAACCAAATGATACAGCAATTTAGCAACCAAAGTCGTGAATACAAATAGAGCATCAAAAGCAACAGTTAGAGGCCTACCTCTGAATCAAATAATTAAAACACGCTTGGATACCATTCTTTCTTGATAACAGGGATGCCCAAATTCACCAATAAACCAAATTCATTTCATTACATGATGGCATAACACCTGTCCACAATGTTCTTGATTGATCAACATCGTGTCCATAATGGATCAACAAGAATCTGATTTCAGGTATTCGTCATGGTCATATCAACCTTTGCACATTGTTCCTTGATTGATCAGCTTGACATCCAAAAAGAATCACCAAATACACAATTCATTTCATTGATGACCATTGCAAGCTGTAGTTGGACAGCTAAAATATATACAACAACAACTATGCTCAATCTCAAACTAGTTCGGGGTGGATTCTGACTTTACTCTGACCGTCAACCAACTTCCCATTGATGACCATTGCAAACCGCAGGAGACAGCTCAAAAAGATACTACAACAAATATGCTCAATCTCAAACTAGCTCGATCGGCTCGTAGTTTTACTCTAATCATCAATTGATTGCAGCCCTCTTCTCTGTTAGGACATGAAACGGGCAATGTAAGCTCATACAAAGCTCACAGCTCCACACGATCACAAATTTAAAACAGCACCGGAAAACTGAGAACTTTGCCACACTTCAATCCCCTCAGCATCTTCTCTAGTAACAAACAGTCTATCTCCAGCTCCCTCAATCTTATTTATGATCCCTCTTCCGGCATCCTCCAGTTTATCCATATAATTCCTCCTATACAATCCTTCATGCAACACCCTTTCCCTCTCAACATCACTTCCCTTCTCGACCATTCTCGACCACACTTCCAACCCTCCTCCTCTTCCCACAAACACCTGCTGTCTATAACAGTGAATCAAGCTACTAGTTCCACCACCTGCATGCCTCATGCATGGATTTTTCTCTTCCAGATAAACCCATGGATCTTCACTTAGTTTACGTAGGTCTGCCACAGCCAAATCACCTGATTTTGAACATATCTTGAACATAGTCAAATCCCCCCTGTCAAAGTCAACATCAGCAAACGAGTCCCCGAACCGACTGCTCCGACCTGAACCCGGCTCATTCGTCTCCCACACAACGTCTCCGGACCTGGAGTCCCACAACCGCACGTAACCGGCATACCCAAAAGCTCCGGCAGTAACTGAAACACCGACTAGCGCATTAATCTCCGGCAAAAATGTCAACTTTCCAACAACAGTTGACTTTGCCGAATTACCAGATTGTCTTCCCAACTCCGAAACCGCTTTCATCGTAGACTTATCAATACTCAGAACACAATTTTCTCTATGTTGACACTCGAAGGCAGCAAAAACAGAGTCCGGCGAGTCAACAACAGCGTGTACTCGGGCCTTGTAGATTCTCGGGTCAGACGGGTCGGTCCATTCCACAGAGCCAACTCTACGTCCATTAGCCAAGTTGTAAAAATGGAGCCCCGATTCGAATTCAGAAGCAACACCAGCCAAATCGGGTCCAACCTTCCTAATGGAGCTGATGCAATCAAGGTGTGTCCTAATAGTTTCGGTATGTGTCAAACTCCAATCATAAACGGAAACCTGCCCGCCGTGAGCAACCCAAACGGAGCCATCAGAGTCTACAGCATTGAAGTCCGTTACAACGCCATCAGAAGAAGGACGAATGGTTGAGAAAAGTGACGCGTCGATTCCACTGAGTTGACTCGGGGCGAGTGCAGATCTGAGTTGTGATTCAATTCCGTAATAAACAGCTTCATCGATAAGCTCTTGATTGGAGAAACGTTTTGCTGTTGAAGGGAGACGATTAGACCGGAGAAGAGCTAAAAGAGCCGAGAAGATTTCTGGGTCCCGGTCGATGAAAACCGGGTCGTCGGAATTCCGATTCGTTAAGACGGATAAAAGAGAATCCGGTCCACCGGAACGAAGTGTTGATACTGTGGTTTCAAAGAGCTTACCGCCGACGTTGAGCTTTACACGATCACCACCTTGCCCTAGAATGGTACGTCGTCCACCGTCGTCTTCCATTGATCGGAGAATTGGAAAATAGTGATGCCGATGAAAGGTTGAACTGAGCAAAGAAGAAGATTCAGTTGACCAACTCACCGGAGCTGAATTGTGCTGTTTTATTTTGGGTGGAAAATAGTAAATAAATCTGATTATAGTTTAATCTTGTTTAATTAGGCGGAAATTACTTCAAACGGCGATTGATACAAAAACAATATGGAAAATTGAGTTCATAAACAAGTTGTTGAAATATCTTAAAGCATCGAACTAATAAATCATACGTATGACTCTATATTACTTTATAAATAAATATTTACGATTACATATAATATACATAATTTTACAAAGATTTATTGATCAAATAAATTAACATTAACAATAATAATAACTAGCTATTTTATTTGAAACCTCCCACCCACACACTAACTAGTAATCATTATATAATTTTTATTAAATATCTTTTGAATTTCTTGAACACAAAATTAGAAATTGACTCAATAGTTTAGAGATACAAAAAAATTGAGAGAAATATTGAAAGTACTGCTAAATTCAGTGTGATTTATTAATTTCATCTCTGAATTAGTGATAGCCTTAAAAGTACCAATTTACATGACTAACTGAATCTAAATACATCCCCATTTTTATGAGGAAATACACTCAAATTCTCGCCAACTTTAGGAGTGTTTTCAACACTTTTCTCAGCTTTTTTATCAATAGCCTTATACTCCTACAAGAATTCGATGTCACTTGTTATGACATGTGGCAGATTGGATGTGTATCTAAGTTTAGTTAGTCAAGTAGATGAGTGTTTTTAAAGCTGTTAATAGTTTAAGGACAAAACTAATAATTTACGGCAAGTTCATGGATGTTTTTAATACTTCTCTCAAAATTTTCATGAAATTCCAAGTTTAAATCCGGATTTTACATTTTATTTTTAAACTCTTCCAGTAAAAAATTTAGATCCACCACTAATATAAAATAAGATAGTGTAATATTTTTTTAACCACCATTAGGTTAAAATTATAATCAACATTATGCACTTACCTATAGTAATCATAGTTTATAAGAGGGTAAAAAACCTAAATATACAATTTAAGCCAACAAAGTTTTTATAATTAAAGCTATCAATTATTGAAATTTATATTTCTCTTTTGTCTCAATCATATTATGATTTAAATTAAGTTAATATTCATATGACTATAAATTATTTCATTATACAAGCATAAATATGTTATTTTAAAAAAAACTGATTAAAAAGAAAGGTCTATCATATTATTAATGGGGACAAATGAAATAGTATTTGTTAGATAGTTTTAAAAATAAAAAAGATTATTTTAAAAAACTTAAAATTTAAATATAATTTCAAATAAAAGAGAAAGTACAAAGTATTTAAATTAACCCCACCTCCACTCCCTAATAGCCAGCCACCAGTCTCTCGACACAACAAACACGTATTTCTTAAGAAGAACAAAAACATAATCATCATCTTATTTTCTGTTTTTCTTGAACCCCCAATTGAGAAAAAAAAGTTTCAAACTTTAGTTATGGAGTCTTTAACAGGAAAAGGGGTTTGTTTGGATAAGGTTTTAGATAAACAGAGAGTTTTATCAGAGTAAAAAATCAGAAATTTGCTATTAAAGGCAATAAAAAGCCTTTGTATAAAAATAAACTGCAAGTTACAATATAAAAAATGTATGAATCACTTTTCCAAATGGAAGACAAAATTCATTTTCTCCGTAACATATCAGAGAAAATCACCCGAAAAGTAGCCACTGTTCCCGCTACCAAATTGTTACTGCTGCAGGACATCCGAATACATAATGACTCAGGCCCTCCTTGTCTGGACATTATTCGGATTGGATCTTCTATACAACAAGAGATGAGTATTTACCAAACGAAGAGCATGATGTCTTCATTCCAGAACTAGCTCAGTGCAGAAACTAAGATTAGGGAATTGGGGAGCTTGGCTTATGATAAACATCATATACAATGGCCCTAAGATTCATCCCCCATTGACTCATTGCACCACAAGTAACATGCTACCTCAGCAATGAGAGCCAGAGGCAAGGTGCATCTGAGGAAGAATACGAAATGGTCAAACACTACTCGTCCACAACAGAGACAAGAAGCTACTGGAAGATATAGCATTCCAGTTACAAGTAGACCATCCAAAAGAGAAAAGGAGCACAAAGCACTCTGGCACAAGTTACGTGAGAACCAAAATTGTGATGGGAAAGACAGACAAGGGGTGGGTGGAATTACAACTAAAAATCACCATTATACCTCCAAAATAAGAAGCATCAAGAATGGCCAGATGAACAAGTGGGCCAGAATTTTCTGTTTTCCTCCTGACTCTGATACAACACAATTCAAGCAAGGAGGGGTAAAAACCCATATAATCTCAACCCATCATCTCCGAGATTTGCTTCAGTGCACACCCTCCCCTCCACCCCCCTAAACCAAAGACCAGTCATGTTTTCAAAGAATTAAGTGATCGGTCATGGGAAGCATCACCATTAGCTCCCACCTCTGAAACATTTACTTGAGGTAATCTATCCTCCACTGAAGGTTCATCCACGTGATTGACAGTCTCCCACAAGAACCCATTTTCATTTTCCACCAAAATCTTATCAAAGTCTTTATCCACTGCTCGAGGGTGAGATGTAATGTATGAGACGTATTCACCTGCATATAAGCAAATATTAGTCTACAAATAATCTCTAAAAAAGAACTTGTAAGGTAACTTTAAAAGGGGAAAGAAATTAAAGCAAGTCCTGGATCTTATCATAAAATGAAATTGAATTCAGATATAGGTGTAACATGTCAGAATTGACAAGAGTGATATAATGACATCATGTAGAAGTGATAACTAAGGAAATGAAGGATAATTCTGCTAAAACACACAAGGCTAGTGTTTTTGAAAGCGAAAAAGGCAATGAAGTCCATGGAATTTGAAGCAAAAGTGACAAGTGAAGCACACTTATTTGAAGTAAAGCGCATAATTTACTGGAAGCTAAAATATTAAAAAATCAATGAATTTAATACAATAAAAGTTAAGTTGCAATGAGAAAAATTCACTCCAGCAAGCAATACACAGTAACTCCATTACTAATCCAACTCCTCAAAATTCGAAGAAGCGACAGATTTTAGCTAGAATCACTTTATGCACCATTGTTTGAAGCACAAACTACTCTAATGGCTTCGCCTATTAAGTAACAACACCCTACTTCGAGAATCAATTCATCGCTTTAAGAAATGAAGCAATATCTTAGATAACACTGCACGAGACAGTTTTTAAGAATTTACTTGACAATGAGGCACTGGTGCTTAAGAATTTACTCATTATGCAAATCCTCTTATGAAATAGTTACAAGAAAAATGAATCTCCATCACAGTATTAGCTCAGGATTCTTGAAACAAGTTAAACCAGGAAATTCAAGGGGGTATTTCAAAAAGGATCTTACCAGCCATGTTCCGAAGTGCATTCTCAGCTGCCTGTTGCTGAGCATCCTTCCTAGTCTTACCCATCCCAACACCAACTCTCTCACCGATAAAGAAGACCTAAAGATTATTCAGGCTCAGAATTCTGAATATAAAACCTTATGCTGTTTGTCTAAATTCAGATGCCAAAATAATTATGCACTTTTATATGAACAACAATGACAGGAGCAACACTCTCATATCAAAATGAATATCTTCAAAGATAGACATTAACAGACAGTTCATAAGCACCGAACAATTTTCAGTGTCAAATATCAAGACATACAGATCCACACAAGTTCAGCTCAGCACATGTGTCTCACATATATAATAAATTTTGATGGACTCTACTAGAATAAACAGATCCATGAATGTCAAAGTCATTAGCACACTACTTTCAAGTATCTCATCAGCCATTACCTTGCACAGTACTTCCTAGCATCCCGTTGGAATCAAAAGAGGAACACTATGACTATCGGTGGAAACTAGTGCTGTTTAACAGAAATTTCTCTTCATATTTATATGACAAACAATGCAATTAATCAACCCCTGCAATAGCTTCGGATAGGTGAAAAACATTCTTCCATAATGAATTTTCTAACCTCAACTGAAAACTGCAATTCCTCACTAGTGCTCACCACAGGCCTGAACTCAACCTACAAAGCAAGACACATTGGTGGAGCTCTTACTATGACAACCAAGAAAAATCAACAGAGATAACATCTTGGCTACAAAGTATGTAGCACATACCTTTGAGTTGCATCGCCGTCCAATTTCTTGCAGCACTCCAGTAGCTAAAGATGGCAAGAAGTTCATTCTCCCAGCTTCTAGTTGAGATTCTCTGTTGTTAAATAACGACTGATGTTGAGAGAATCTACCCTCTGTCAAGGCAAAGTACAATCAGCTTAGCAAGCATATGTCATGAACTTGATGAAGAGAGGGAATAAATAAGGAAAAGGAGAAGATCAAAGAGACTATGCTTAAAACGAACACTTTAGCGGATCTCTCTCTCAACCTTCATCAACCATCCTTTGTTCTCCCTAATACCAAACTAAAAACAATCTATAAAGTGCATATCCCATAGTCAATATTTTGCTTCTAGAATTCAAGATTATCCAAAAACTTCTTTTGAACTCCTTCCAAATACCACTGTTTAGGGGAGCGCAAAGCGGAAAAAAGTGACAAGGTCCTGCTTCACGCTTCACTCGCTTAAAGCATGAAGCGAAGCGCTCGCTTCATTGAAGTGAAGCACAATTTAAAAGAAAAAAGATCAAAACAAAAAGAGACAAAATATATAAGCAAAAATTCATATTAAAAACTAAAAAAAGGTTCCCCTTTAGTTGTCTTGTCACAAAAGAGACATACAATTGTTGTTCTATTGGTCTCCCCAACTTTTTTTCCCGTTTTTTCATTCTGGGTAAGCCTTTTTTAATCACGGATAAGATCTAAGAAAAACAATCAACATTATATTTTTATCACTATTAAGAGAAAATTCAACGACATTTTAGTCATTGTTAAGAAACAAAACAATTCAGCAATATATATTTTAATCACTGTGAGGAAACAAATAATCAGCAACATATAATTTAAATAATCAAAGCTAACCAGGGCAAAGGAAAACAGAGTAACAAACAAAGTAGAAAAAAAGAAGAAAAATTCTAGGCTAGCTGCACCAGGAAGAAGAAGAAGAAAGAAAAGAGAAAAAGTGTTGGAAGGAAAGAGTACACTGAAACCTTATTATTCTGATTTCTTAAGGACCAGGTAAGTGGTGACTCTTTTTATTCTTTAAAATCGATCACTTATTAATTACAAAAATATAAGTGCTGCTTTTCTCGCTTCGCCGCTTCTGGTCGCATTGCGTTTCAATCCCAGAAGCGGCCACTTCTGGTCCTTCGCGCTTTTCTCGCTGAAGCGCTGAACCCTTGCTTCGCTTCCCTTCACCGCTTAAAGCTTCAGCACTGAACCTTTGCTTCGCTTCCCTTCACCGCTTAAAGCGATGAAGCACTCGCTTTCCCGAACACTGGCAAACACTATCTTGTTCATTAAAGATACACACATACCACCATCCTGGCAATCAACAAGTAAAAGTATGCAATTCCAGCCTTCTTTACATGTTTGGATAAATTATATCCCACGCCATTATTGATAAATAAACACGCACCTAGTTGGATTTGTTATAATTTGATAGCTGGGGCTCATAATCACAAGCTGAAAACTAGCCCTTAGGAAAACATCAGTAGCAGCAAAGACTTCAGTCAAACTTAAAACTAGCCATTAACTTAACAACGTTCATTCCCCAAAAGAGTCACTGAGATGACTACTTAACCCCAAGAGCAAACACTAGTGGAATATGATTAATAAATGCATTCCTTCCTAGAGGCCAACTTTTGCTCATAATATTTCAACTTCTTAACAGCAAATGGGGTATTAAAATAGCAATAAGCAGTAACACAGTATAAGAGTGAACTCAAACTCACCTGTCTGATGAATAAGAGAATTCTGTCTATGCATTTCATGCCTGAAATTTACCTGCAAAGAGTCGTGTACCCGAATGAATAAGTGAGCAGGAAGACAGTCATAACTATTTCTGAAGGAAGCAGTAGCAAGTACCTCCCCACTCTTCCCTGTAGATGCATAAGTTGGTAACATCATGTTTGTTGCACCTTGACTCAGAAAATTCTGATGACCTCTCTGTTTAGCATACCTTGATGCATCAGATTCTTGAAAAATTCCAGGTGATCGACTACCCATCTGTCCTTTATTTGGGTCATCTTCCACCAACCATCCACCCTGTGATGGTATGGGCAGTATGGGTGGTTTCTGAGGCACTCTAGGTAATAAAGGAGGTTCTGCTGAACCACGATACCTCATATCCTGGCTAGGATTCAATATGGGGTACCTTCTCTTCCCATCACCATCAGCTTCAGAAAAGCTGTTATCTCGTCTAAATGGAGCTCCCAGCAAACTTGGTTCTAAACACACACAGGAACAAAATGAACCACGGGTTGGTAAACCAAAAAGATTAATACATCTCTTATATAACTGCAGGTAAAGATAAATTTCAATACTTTCTGAAGGTTGAATTGGTCTCACTGATTGAGCAGGTACATTTGCAGCAATTCCAACCATAAGCTGGGAGCTTCCTGGCTTCATATCAGGATTGTTACTCATGAAAACAGGAGCAGAGTTCATATTAACTTTTCTCTCCTGGATAGAATATAAAATGAGAAGATAAGCAAATGACCACTGAAAAATCAAGTACTTGATTTGATGTGTGATGTGTTACACTCCCAAGTTTTTTGGGGGATCGATCATGTGATAAGAAGTCAAGATAGGCAGTAATAACAGGTAAAACCACACCTGTTGATTCAACCTTTGTGTAACTTCAGGCCCGTACATTCCCTCAGGAATTGGAGCAGGAATTCCACATGACGCAAAACCAGTATCCTAAGAGTAAAGAAAGTAAACCCTCATCATAATGATCAGCCTTCATTTAAAGTTGAAATTTAAAGAGCTTGTAGATGAATACCTCGGACATTAAGTAGTTGCTAACATCAGGTGCAGAAGGTAAATTTACTGCCTCATCTTCATAGAAGATCTCACAGATCTTTCGGAGTAGGCCTTCATCAAACTCTCTGATTGACAAAGAAAATGGATCAGATTAAAAACTACTTAATTGACTCAAACTTAAATCTCTCTTCTGAGGACTGAGAATGAACTTACTTAAAGAAACGACCTCTAACATCACAAGCAACATTTCTCGCCACACACAGGACCGGTACTGCATTGGCCATCTACTCAATAAAGAAGTTCCAATCAGTCTCGTATGACCAGAAAAAAAGAAGATGATATTAAAATCATTTGAAATGGCAAAACACACACCTCTGCTAGTGGAGCATAATATGGAGCGAAAGCAGGGACAACATGAACACGAGGTTGATCTTTATCTTCCCAAACTTTTAATCGGTCATCAATAACCATCGCCAATTTTGGATGACAAATGCCATTTCGGAAGACAGTAAGTAAAGACTTCTTGGCCCCTGTGGGATTAAATGACAGAGATGATGTTACTTGGTTAAAGAAAAGAAGTTTATAATTTACCAGTTCAAGAGGAAAGGGTATTATAGTCCGCTGATGAGAAGCAATCACAGTTGGCAGCCTTTTGGATGTCACTGCCACTATAACATTAGAAGCTTAAAGAAAATACCACTAATGAGCTTAGAACGACATAAATCAAACACAAGAAGACAAATCTTTCATTACTTATGGTGCTTCATTATGCTTCACAGTAAGAAGAGGATTATCTTTTCTCTTGTCAGGATAGGGAAGAGGAATCGTGTTACCATGTAAAGAAGAACAAACTATTATTTTCCCAAGGAGTCATAAAACAGGAAACTATTCTAGGTCCTAACCTGATCTAACACATACAACACGGTCCATCAATTGATTGGCATTAATGAGGTGTGACCCTGGGTCAAGTAGCCTCCAAATCTCCAAGGCATAATCTCTCTCTGCCATGGTGCAAACATATACTTCAAACCTTTTCCGACCTTTCGCCGTCAAATAAGTTCTCAACTCATCCCACGCAGGACGTAATCTAACAAGCACGCTGGTATCCCGATTCTGCACAAGAAGTTTCCATGATGAGAAAATGTGTGGAGCTAAAAACTTAAAATGTGTTGCAAAATGTCCAACTGAATTCGAGTTCACATTCCAAGGTTACACTGATAACTGTAGTAAGACAATGAAAATCTTAGATATTCCAGTTGCAGTTGAGCTAGAAGGCCAAACATCCAGATACCATTTTTTTTTAGCTACATGAACATAATATTGAATGAATGGAAGAGACATAAAAGAACAAAGACCGGAGGCGGATGCTTTCCACTCCTCCAAACGCTTCCCCCCAGCAATTAGAACAGACAAGGATGCAGATCTCTAAACTACATTTGTTTCCATCAAGTTTAAGACGCCCGAATCTGAATACACCTCTAAATATTAAGATGTGCATAAAATCTAGATGTCCGACTCTGAATGCACATCTGAAATTAGGATAACTGTTATCCTGAGATCCGAACACTGAATAATTAAGCCTATTTGTTTTCAATATCCAAATGTATATATAGAATTAAACACTGTATTTATAAAATATTATAAAAATCTCCTTTTAACAAAATAAATTTGGTTTATTGATAGAAAATAATATTTTGAATACTTTTATTTGATAAAAAAAAATGAACTATCAAAAATGCAAATAAAAATTATGCATATCAATATAAAAAATTATTGTAACAAGTTAAAAAATTCAAATCTTCAATTCTCTCATTTTTTCTTGATGTTGCTTTGTTGCTTATATTTCTATAAAGAGAACTTGCATAAGCCCTCTGGACCTGTCATTGTCATTGTTTCCTTTTCTGCATACTATAGTTGTTAAACACTCTGAATCGTAATCTACAGGTCACAAAATAGTTATCTAAGGCTGTTTAACATAATTGCCAGAAGAAAAAACTAAGAAAAATAGAGATGAACTGTTTCTATTTCAAGGAAGAAGAAGGGAGCACATTCAGTTCTAAGAATCGAAGGTTTCATGGGTTCGTTCGCTGAGTGTGGCTGCAGCGATGATAATTTAAATAATTTTCTTATATTGTGCTTAATCTTTGTGGGTGCAAGAGTTCTTGCTAAACATCAATACATTCAAAAATATTCCGTATTTGCAAAAACTATGAAAATTTATCGGTTCAAGAGGCGAGAAAGGAGACTGAGCAGAGTGAAAACCTTGTTGAGAGGAGAAGCAGGGAAGACTTGAAAGATCTTGAAATTAAGAGTATTATTTAAAGAATTTGAATAGTATTGTTATAGATCTACTTCATTCAACTCATTAAGAGCTAGCTTTTGGAGTTTGAGTTAGGCTCAGGTGTCTTGTCTTTACATAGAATCAGAGACAGGTTCATCCCCATTTGGGTTTTTGATCCACCCTCCAAGTTCCAAGTGGGCCTGAGCGTGAAAGGGGTATTAGAGTGGGTTTACCACATTATAAGAGACAAGTTCATCCCTATTTAGGCTATTGAACCACACCCCAGTTGGGTTTGGGCATGAAGAGGGTGTTAGAGTGGGTTTAGAGTCCCACATTTGGTTGGGGAATAGATTAGTGGTCTATTTATGTGGACTTGGGCAATCCTCCACTCTTGAGGTTGTAGGGTTGAGTTAAACCCAGGTATCATATCTTTATAGAAACAAAACAACTGAATATTAAGATTCAGACCTTAAAACAAGCACACTTAATAGGTTGAATTTAAATGAGTAAGATTCAGACCTCCATTAAATGCAAACAAATGAGGCCCAAGTGTGATCAGCCCATAGGGGTATCCAACTTTGCCTCTGCTGGTGGATTAGCAAATTGACATGTGTAAGGACCATCAACAGCAAAAAGTGCACATATATAATGAACAAAGGTTACTCAAATCCATAGCAATTCATTAAAAAACTTCTGCAATGAGGGAGCAATAGACACCATAGAGTATATTACAAATATCTTCATAGTGAGCGAAAATGAATGAGTTACTTAGACAACAGTATGATTCAATCTGCTCTTTCTCTTGACACAAGGACACAAGAAGCATCACTAACCTAAACACTGGCAATTTCAAAAAAATAAACAATTTAAAAAAAAAAACTAAACACTGGACCAAAATGAAGTATGATTTTTTGGACATTAGATGCAGATAATGTGTTTTACACAGCAAACTAAAAGTAACAATGACATTAAGTTTGACACTGAATGGTCTCAATAAACTATACAAAAAACCTTGCCTACAAGATATAAATAGAATGTGTAAGCTTTCTGAAAAGAAAGAAGACGTAATTGTTGAGTGATCACAGTTGTCCCAAAAAATTGAAGGCTGTTAACTAAAGTATATTGATAACAGGTCATATAAAAAGACAGGATAACAGCCAATCTTTAAGAACAGAACTTTCAGATACTGTGAAGCTAGGTGAATCATTTAGATTAACAACCTAATCTACTTTCCTACAATAGTACTCCATTTTGTATGAGAAACCATAAAGCATCCTCTACTCAACTTTAAAATTCAATCAATCAACTTGCCTCAATGCACTGCATACACTTCCATAATATAAACCTAACATACTAAAAAATGAAAAGAATAATATCAAAATACTATAAAAATTAATGACAACTGACAACTAAAAAGTCAATAACTAAACCTTTACTCCACAAGTATATCACGACATGCAACTCATCAACTTCCACTAGCACCTTAAGGGAATGCACTGAGCAGGGGGGATATCCATAATGCGAACAGTAGAATAAATTGAGAAATATGCATGCTTTAGATGTGTTCACCATGATAAGAATCAATAATTGCAAGGCATAACAAAGAAATGAAAGAAAATATATGTATCTTATTACCTCTGGATTAATCCGTGTAAGGACCACATTCTTTTCCTCCAACCTTATGACTGGCCGAACTACACGCTCCTGCCCTTCAGATAATGGTAGCACCTCCTCTTGCTGAGCTCTATATACTCCCCCACTGTCAACAACAGAATCACTCTCTAAATACTGCTTCAGCAGTGCACGATCCTCCATATACCTCCTCATCTCAGCGGACATTCCAGACGACCGAATTGGATCCATCTCTCGTGCTAACCAACCCCGCAAAGCCTCAATTCTATCTTCAAATGACTTCATTGTATTTGCAACAATTAAGGTCTCATCCAGATCAAAAACAATTGATAGACACCTCATATTCAACATCTGTAAACAAGCACTATACAGACCAATGGGCACCGAATAGCACCAAAAACAGGGGAACTTTTTCTGCTTACTCGCCATTGCTACCAAATGTATTTCTTCTTCCCCCAGAAAGACTACTGCAGTCTACACAAAGACCAAGGAAAGGGAACAAATGTGTCAGCAGACATCTTATCCGTAAGAATACATTATAGCCACAAAACATCAATTATACATTATTTAATATATGAATTCAGGATTTCTCATCCCCCTTATCAGAGCTAATGCTATGTATACTCCAGACAAATCACATTTCTGACAACAGCTTTAAGCACATATCTGTCATTCGTAGTGCAAAAATATAAGAGAACCTGTTTACATCTCATATGAGATATATCAATTATTTTCAATAGATACATAAATGCCAAAAAAGCAGCAATATATGTAGAACTGCCAACGTCATCCAGCATCCTCATTATTAAATCTTAATACCACAAAAGAGTTTGCATACACATCCACATGAAAATGCCACAATTACTCCATTACATATCGACTATAGTCAACCAAAAAAATCATAGCCATATCAGAAAATCGCCAAGTTATTTCACAAAAAAACCGCAATCATAGCACTGCTAAGAAACTTCCCATACAAATGTTACATTAAATGCCACAAACATTCCTCACTGTCAAAAATTTGGGGTAAGCAATTAAAAAAAAAAAAACTGCATCCAGTAAATTTCACAATAAATGTAAAATCATTAACAACCATCATCTCTCATTGTCAGAAATTCCGTCAACAACTAAACAACAATAGCCCTCCGGTAATTTCGTAGTAAATGCAGAGTCAGCATTTCACATCAAACATAAAATCATCAACAAGCAATTCTTCTCACTGGGAACAAAATTCCATAACCAAAAAAAATACTACTCGAGCAGTAATTACACAGTATAAGTAAATTCATCACTATACAAACTGATCATAGTTCGTTATTCAATTAAAAAATAGTTAATGTCTATTAACCTTGAGGTCATAGTAGCACGAGGAATGAAGAGTTATCAGCGGAGACTTCTCGGAACCAGTTGGCGCTGAATTCGAGTTCGGTTCAAGCTTACAACGAACAGGTGATGAAATCGTTCGCAAAACAGCAATAGGATGAACCCGCTCACTATTTGTAGAGATATGATCAATCCGTATCTCGTTGTTTGGGAATTGGAAGTTCTGATCCTTCACAGGTATGATATCCAGCTCTCCCAAACACGTTTCTCCTTGAAACACCAGGGATTTGAACCCTAAACGACTCATCTTTTACGAATAGTATCACAGAAATTCGAAATTCAAATCGAAATAGCAGTTAATCACGCCAAATGTGATGAACAATACAGAGAAAGAAGTAAAAAAAATAGAAGAGAATTTTCAATTTTCCTCTCTCTCTGTTCACTCCATTGCTGTTGTCTCTTTGTGTGTTTCTCTCTCTAGAGGTGGCGCGCTATACTATGCTATTGCTCTCGTTTTCTCGCTCTATAATAAGCAGCGGTTTCAAATGAATGGGGGTGTGTTTAGGTATTTATAGAAAGCAGAGGTGGGATTGGTTTACAATTAGTCTCGCATTTGTATGAATTTACGGAAATACCGGAGGGTTTCGTATGAGTTATCTGGTTCAAGGTACGCATGCGATGTGTGAGGCTTGCACAGGGTTTTGTTATCCTACGCTCTGGTTGACGGTGAAGATGTTACAACGTTTTGATTTGGAGAAATAATGACCGTTCGATCAACGAGATTTTGATCAGATGTGTTGCAGGATTTTGATTTGGAATAATAATGGTCGTGTAATCAACGAGAATTTAAGTTGTTGCTGGAGATGCGTGTATTTTATTACTACTCCCTAACCCGCATTAAAGCGCGACTAAATCTAAATTCGCGCTGGCGGGTAGAGCGTTACCTAACAAAGGCGACTTCGTAACCGTTTTTTTTTTTTGCGGGTGTTCTCTCTGACTTCATTAACTTCTTATTTTCGCGTACTATTGCTCTCTAATTTAGTAAGTACATTTCCGGTCCAAATTTATGTTTCTGAGTGAAATGATTAAAGTTTGATCGTAAATTTGGGCATGAATTTTTTAATTTTTTGAAATAAAAATTTATATATTTGGCAATTATGTAAAACATATTATAAGTCATAATAATTGATAATTTAAAATATATAAAAGATATATGAAGATATTACGATAAAAGATACACTTGTTAGAACTACAAAATTCGAAAGATGCCATATAAAATGAAAATGTTACAGAATTTGATTTGGAACAATAATAATCTTCGATCAACGAGATCTTTATATGTTATTAGAAACACGTGTATTTTATTACTCCCTTATTTAGCAAGTACTCCTTCTGCCCCAATTTATATCGCGGGTCAAATAATTTAAGTTTGATCGTGAATTTGCGTATGAAAATCTTCAAGTTTTTAAAATAAAATTTATATATTGAAAGTTACGTTAAAATTAGAAAATTACGATGAAATTTGTATATCTAAGAGAGCTAGGTACTATTCTAGTTAAAATTAGAAGACAAACAAAGCAAAACATCATGCTATTCTTAAGAAAGCCCTAATCGAGATCGAAAACATGTCAATTACATGAACTTTTGGATTCCTTTTCTGCGTCTAATAATGTCCAAAATTTCATGCGACTAACATGTTTTTATTCTCAATTAGGGCTTTGTAAGAAGATCACAGTGTTTTGCTTTGTTGGTCTTCTAATTCTTAATAGGAATACTACCTAGCTTTCCCATGTTTCGCCTTGAAACACTATCGATTTGAATCCTAAATGACTCATCGTTTGAGCACAGTTTTATCAAATTTCAAAATTCACATTCAAAACAAATGTGATGAACAATCACCCATCTCTGTTTTGCAAACAATTTTATCTATATCCCCCTCGCTCTCTTCCTATAAAAAATGTAAGCACAACAAAATAACACGAAAATTAACGAGTACGAAACAACTAGTAATATCAAACACTAAACATTAAAGATTTTGAAATCATTTAAAGTTTTGATTTTAGATATGCCAAACAAAGATGCAATCATCGTTTCTCCCAAGAGGTCACAATTGTTGTGAGCAAATATATTAATGACCATGAAGACTTTTTTGTTATGTTACTAATACTTGCTCCACTATTCTGCCCATATTGATTGTACTAATATATAAAATTTTAAAAGGGAGACTTACATAAATCCCATTAATTTAGGATCTAATTACTTAGATACACTCTAATTTACAGTAATACGTATTTTACCAGATTTTGGTGCGTCTGGATGCGTTTAGATATGTCTAGACACGTGTATCTCAGGATACAGGGGGTCAAAATTAGGTGAAATTTGTGCTAGATACATTGTATCAATGTGGATTCACATGTATATGGATACAAAACAAATATCGCTCGCCTCTCTCTCATTTCGCTAGCCACTCTCCTATGCATTTGGTAACCCAGAAACATGCAAATCACATCAGATACATGTATATAGTGTGATTCACATGTGATTGGGATATATAACGAATCTCGCTAGCCTCTCTGCCTATTTAGTGTATCCAGTAGCAAAAATACATATATCTAAGTGTATCTTTCTCAATATATGATAGGAAACTTAATTAGTGGAAGATACATAATGTTTTGAAAGTATTGATAGTAATAATATATATGATAGTGAAGTATGTCTACTTATGTAGTTTTTTCATTTTAAAATCAATTACTGTAACATTTAATTTTAAATAAATTATTTTCTTTTTGGACATGATAAAACAACCAAAGCAGTGTAAAAGAACATAAACCAACAAATCATTTATCAAAAAAATCAGAGGAGACAAAATAGACAATAACCTATTTGAGTATATATATAACATTAGTACATTACTGTAATGTCAATTGCGTTGTTTTAATAATTTTATTAATTGACGTTGATACACATACAAAATTCATTTAGCAGCCGACTAAGCAAAAGTCAATTACGCTACTAATAAGCTAATATGAGCTTTAGAATATTTGCTAATTGCAGCCAACCTGCTTAATTTAAAAATGAAAATTGATTACCTCACATGGCCACACAGGTGGCGGAGCCACAGGTGTCCAAGAGTTTCAACTGACATTTCGTCAAAAAATTCTATTACGGATTATTGTTTTTATATATATTTGATATTTCTTAGTAAAAATTTTAATTCCACCATTCACGAATCATATCCTTCACATTGACTTTAATTGCTTAGCGAATGAAGAATTATTTTCTTAAGTTCCCGGTTCAATAATGTTTAATTCATTACATATAAAATACTTTCAAAAATTCAAACATCATAAATATTTTAATTTTTGATAAAATTTTCTCATTAAATTAATTTTACTAAATACTCATATTTTATATATATTTCTTTCAATTTTATTGATATAACTTTTTCATTTAAAATGTCAGAACATAAAGTAGCATAGTCAAACTTTTCAAATTTATCGAATTCAAAAATTACAAAATTTTTAATAAATAAAAGTAACATAAATTTCGAAAATCGAATAACAAAACTTTTAATAAATAAAAGTACATAAATCACAAAATTGTTACTATAAAGTACAAGTAATTGTTTCGAATTTATTTTGAAAAAAATAAGAAAGGGAAATAAGTTTATTACTTACCTAGTAAATTGGTGAGTAGTATATTATTCCAAAAGCCAATACCCTATAGTAAGTTGACACGTGTCGGAATGAAAAATGCGATGTATGTGATTACTGCCTCCAATGCTTTTTACTACACTTGATTTCTTTTCTGCTGACTCGCTAGGAGAATACGAACAAACACACACAACTGAAATTGCGGGAAAGGACAAAAATAAGAGGAATCCTCCATGTCATCACACATCTCCGGCACCGGCGCTGCCATGACTCCGCCGTTGGACCGTGGCGGAGACTTCGAGGTATCTACTGAAGACTCCGGAGACTACGTTTTTGGTTTGGAGTCGGTGATGTCTGAAGCTCAGTTCACCGGAGAAAATGGACCGATTCTCCCTCCGCCGGAACGTATGATAGCGGAGGAAGGTTTTGCCCTGAGAGAGTGGCGCCGGTGAGCTTTATTTTTGTTTTTTTCATTTCTCGGTTTTAAATTCTCTGCATGCAAAGACATATATGTATTATATTCATATAACATGATTTGATTGACTAAAATTGATAAAGTCCGTAATGGATTTTTGCAATAATCATGCTTGTTTAGGGTAATAATAATCGGTAGCTACTGATTTTTGCAAATAGCTATTTTAGTCAACTCTAGTAGTTTTTTTTTTTTTAGTTTAGTTAATTGTTTGTCTATCAAAATATTTGATCAATGAGAGGAGCCTTGACGCAACAGTAAAAGTTGTTTGATTGATGATCATGAGGTCACGGTTTGGAGCCATGGAAATAGACTCGTGTAAGGCTATGTACAGTAAACCTAATGTCCTGCCCTTTCTGGGCTTTGGACAGCGGGAGCTTAGTGCAATGGCTGCTGGTATTATGAATCTGAGTGCTTCGACAAATTCAATTTACTTTGTTCGTTCTGTGGTTTAGACTTATGAGAAGTGCTTACAATGTTTGTTGCCAAGTGAATAAGTGCTGCCTTATCTTTTTTGTTTTCTCTTGGAGACAAAGATAGTTGTAGTATTCCTCCCGTTTACTTTTACTTATCCACTTTGGACTTGCAAATCCATTAAGAAACAATAATTGATATGATAATTTTACAATAATACTCATATTAATTGATGTTTAGTATAAGGTTTTGGGAAATAAGAACTTAATGCTAAGGTTTAACATGGAAAAAAATAATTGTCTTTTCTTGATAGTTAAAAGTGACAAGTAAAATTGAAAATCTATTTTTCGAATAGTGAACAAGTAAAAGTAAACGGAGGGAATAGTTTAAAAACTCATGAACTTGATAGTAGTTTATAAAATCTATGAGAAGTTCGATCCTCATTTTTGTTTGTTTCTCTTTTTCAAAAAATAATGTTTTATTCTACATTTTGTTAATACTTATTTAACATAGAATCAGATTTTTCTGATCTATTTACTTGTTAAAATATAGAATATGATTTACCTCCAACACATGTATTTTCCTTACCTCGGCCAATTAGTTGGGGAAAATGAATTGAATTTTGATGTAGTCAACTCCTAAGATAAATTCATTAAAGAAGAAAATTCTCCTAAATACATTTGGGAGATCTTTGATATATTAGTGATAAATGAGTTCCTGATGACATGGTCTTGCAATGTGGTAGTCAATAGGGGATCCATAACTTTAAGTTGGTCGGTGGTCCGAAGATAAATTCATCAAAGAAAATTCTGGTAAAACTTTTGAGGAGGCCTGTGATTACTTATTGATAATTGAGTTGTTTATGAAATAATCTTGCCATCTCATAGCTTATAGGTAGCTGGCTCAAATAAGCTAGTGTCTGTGGAGTACCCACTACTTAACTTTGACAATAGGTTCTAACTTACAGTTTTTTAAAAAGTTCACTATATATCTGCTGGTAGTACCCTCTTCCTTAAACATTTCAGTCCATGGTGGCAGTTGACTTGAGTTTACCTTTTAATCCCTGAAGGAAATTTTGTGGTTCTTTTTACCCTTAAAGATTTCTGAAGCTGATACAAAGTAGAATACCAACTAGTTCATTGTTAATATTTAGTATACATATGTGTTTGTGCATTGTACAAAGCTTCTTTACTGGTGTGTAAATGTGATGCTCTTCTTGTTAACAGCATGAAAAGATTGTGTTTATTGTGCAATCTGAAGTTTCACACATAATTCTCTATTTGAGCATATCTCAGCTTATGCCTATGAGCTTTTTTTCCCCCGTAGTTATCAAGTAATACTCAGCGTATACTTATGATGCATTAAAACTCACCATTTCCAATTTACTTTTGTGTAGTGACATTCTAATTCGCATACTATCTTATTCTTTGTTGTATGCTTGTGAGATGAAATTACAAGGTTACATTTTTTTATCTTCAGCTGAGAGGTGTAATATTTGTTCCATTTTCCAGATTGAACGCCATACGGCTGGAGGAGAAGGAGAAAAGGGAGAAAGAAATTGTTAGGGAAATAATTAAAGAAGCAGAGGAATACAAAGCAGAGTACTATAGGAAATGGAAACTAAGATGTGAGAACAACATTGCTGCTAACCGGGAGAAGGAGAAGGTGCGACCTATAGATATATAAATTAAAAGTTTTTCTGAGGCATTTTGCTTAAAGTCACAGTTTGTTAACTAGTTTGGCATAAATTTGCTTGTGCTGGGTGTTTGTTTTCCAAACAGTTGCTTTAGCTGGAAGGTCTGTCTGACATGTCGTGCATCTAGTTACCTTCTCTTCCTAATCATTGCTTTCAACTCTTCGGAATAGGATATGAGTGTTGAGACAAGGAGATTAACCTATTTAACCTAGTAAAAGTACCATCCAATTTTTAATCATGGTACTTGTTACTCTCCTTTTTAAGTTATAAGTTTTGAAAAAATCATTGTATTGGTACTTTCAACTCAACCAAGGCAGGGACTCAGAGAAAAGCAGTTTCTACATTTATCTGTTTACATTTCATATGATTTAGCGTTAACACTGCGTAAGAGGTGTAAATTAAAAAATTTGAAAGTGTAAGTTTTCCACAAGAGATCAAAATGTGCTGATAAGCTTTAGAACAATCTATGCTGACTTTTTGTGCTTTGGTGAGTTTTATTTGCTAATCTCCACAGAACTATGCCTTTGGTTTTATGGTTTGTCAAATCTCTAAACATAGTTCCACAGTACGGCAAGTTCCTCCTTAGTCAATCAATGTGTTGCAGTTCATGTGCCATCTTTTTCTTTTTTTCCAGTTATTCTTGGCCAACCAAGAGAAGTTCCATACTGAAGCTAATAAGGTTTATTGGAGGGCAATTGGAGAGCTTATCCCAAAGGAGGTCCCGACCATAGAGAAGAAAGGAAAGAAGGATAAGGAGAAGCAGCCATTCATCAATGTCATCCAAGGACCCAAACCTGGCAGGCCAACTGAACTCTCTAGAATGCGTCAAATACTTGTGAAACTCAAACACAACCCCCCTGAGCATATGAAGCCTTCTGCAAAACCATCTTCGGAACCAGGAAAAGATGCAAAGACAGGAATAGAAACTTCTGTTGCTGCCTCTGCAAAACCTCAAGCTACTACTTCTGCACCTTGAAGGTGTATTCTCTACTGCACAATGAAAATGCTACTGTGTTGATCTTGTAAAGCAGTCGTCCTTTATACGTTAACTTAAATGTTATGAGTTTGACAACTTCATTTCTAGTTTTAGGAGCTAATATGTGCATAGAGAAAAGTTTCTCCTAGTTTCTATCCTTTACTGTGTTCATAGTCTCTGCTGTAAACTTCATCTTCATATCTGAAATTTGGAGTTACATAGTAACTCATTCTGTGTGATTGTCTCTCTTTCTCCCTTATCAGCTACTGCCAAATTTACATTACATGAGAAAATGTATGAAAAAAGGCAAGTCTAATGAGAGACAATACATTTATTCCTCGATAGCCCACGTTAGAAGAACGACATTATACAAGTATGAAGAATAAGAACACCAGTTAACATTATCTAGGAAGCATTTGGGTGACACTCTGAAAGCTCTCAAACTTTGTTGATGTTACAAAAGGATTTACAGATTGCACCCCATTCTTCCTTGCGGAGGATGATTTCTTCAGACTACCATAACTTGATCGTTTCGAGCTATGTGGTCTATAAATTCCTGGTTCAGTTAATGACTTCTCGTTGAGGTTGACTACCTTAGACAACATCTCAATTACTTGTTTCATATTAGGTCTTTGGGTAGGTGCTGCTTGTGTGCAAAAGAGAGCAACTTTGATGAATCGCAGTAATTCAGTTTCTGGATACTCTGTTAGCTCTGGATCAATGATTTCCAGAAGCTGTCCTCCTTCTCTTAGCTTCCATACCTGCAACGCGTAAACCTTCAAAATGCTGATTACTGATGAATCTTGAAGATCATAGAGCTGAAAGTATAATCCTACCCATTCCACCAGAACCAAGAGATCCACTCCAAATGCTGATTTACTACTGCTTCTTCCACTTATGATTTCAAGTACAAGAACTCCAAAACTATAGACATCAGCCTTTTTCGTGAGTTGTCCAAACAAGGCATACTCCGGAGCAAGATAACCTCTGCACATCAAAATACCTTACTGAGACGAGACAGGAGAGGAATATCGAATGTTATGAAACTGAAATTCAATGTTACTACTCACATTGTTCCTGCTACTCGCGTACTTAGATGAGTGACATTTTCAGGAAAAAGCTTAGCCAGACCAAAATCTCCAATTTTAGGATGAAGGTTTTCATCTATAAGGATATTGCTAGCCTTAATATCTCGATGAACAATCGGTGGTGAGGCTTCCTCATGAAGAAATGCTAAACCAGATGCTGTACCTAAACATATAGCAACTCTCTGAGGCCAATTCAGGGCAACGCGTTTACCATTAGAACCTGAAATAACAATTTTAACCCGTCCAGATTCAGTCCAATCCGCTCATTTAACATTCCTAACTTCAACTACGACATGTTCATTTTGGTTCAAAATAAGTTTTTTTTTAACTCTGTGAGAACATTACCTAGTAAAGCACTGGCAAGGCTGTTATTCTTCAAGTATTCATATATCAACATTCTATTGCCACTCTCAACACAACAGCCAATCAACTGAACAAGATTTGGATGTTGGGTATTTGAAATCATATTAATCTCTGTCAAGAATTCTTTAGTCCCTTGTTTTGATTCAGCAGAGAGACATTTAATGGCAACACAAGTTCCATCTCTCAAAACTCCCTACATTTAAAGAACAAAGTTGCACAAGTACAGAGAGTGGAAATACATAAAAGATTTAACCTATATATATTGATAGTGTAAAATATTTTTACATTATTAATGTAGCAGGTAATCTACCTAATTTTTATGATGGTGGTGTCTGTATCAGCTTATGTGTACCTCGACTATTCCACCAAAGATTAGTTACATTGGAAGGAATCTATCTAGGCTGCAGTACCCTTTTTGGGCCTCCGTTGAGATTTGAACCTAAAAATCTCATTATTTCCATCCCACTTCATTGATCATTAGGCTACATCCTTAAATGCCCTCATTTTTCTACTCACTAGCAACTCCCACTTCAAATGGTTAAATTATTATAGTTATCTTTTAGGTGACTTCTTCTAAATTTTGAACATATAGAAGTTAAACTCAGTACTTAATAACTAGCATGTATCCACAAGGACCATTAAGAGGAATTAATGACACATGAAACAAGAGATGATTAAATCACCTTATAAACAACTCCAAAACCACCACCTCCTATTTTGTTAGATGGATGGAAGTGACCTGTTGCTGATCTCAATGAGTTATAGGAGAAAAGCCTCACATTGTTGGTCGTGAACTCTACACAATGAAAAACACAAAAAGAACATGAAAATTATGTGAAGTACTTCTCAAAGTTGGACTACAAAAGTACAGAAGAAGCGTTGAAATCTTTAAACTTTCTGGATTCTGAATTCTAAATTTTACAAGAACGATTTTTTTTTACAGAAATAAGAGTTATGAGTGTACTTACCTTGGATTTGAGTCTCTCTATTGTTTTTGTATGATTGCAAAACTCCAAAGCAATTCCAACCCATTGCTCAAATATTCAAAATTTTAACTTTGTAGCACCTAATATTTCTGCAAATTAATGAAAAGGAAATAGGAAAAAAAAAACCAACTACTATAAAATCTACTTAGCCAAATGGGAAAAACATGAAAATTTAGATAACAATCTATACGTACGTGATTTCTTGTTGTGATTGAAAATCAAAAGCCATTAGAGTTGAAATAAAAGCATGCCGGACGCTAGCTATATACAACTTTTTAGTTGAGTAGAGATATAACTTTGTACTTTATAATAAATGCTATAAGTACCATCTTGCAAGAGAGGGAGTTATTATTATACATAAAATAAAATAGGATTAGAGGGGTTGGCCAAGGTGCACAAATGAAGCCGCTATTGAGGTTTGACTTTTTTTTTTATTCCATGTTTGATATTTATTAATTTTAAATTTGCATCGTATAAATTTTATTTAGAAGATGTTCTTCCTAATATTTTTTTTATATTCAAAGCTCAAAACTAATTTTTTTGATTTAGAGAGGAACAACCTATTGGTTGCACCACATTCTTGATGTGTGAGGTTGACTTTGTTTCATTTTGTGTTTCTTTTTTTTGGCATTAATTTCATTTCAATATGTTTATGAAACTAGTGTCACTTTTAATTTTTTTTCATTTTATTTTTAGTGAGAGCTTATAAGGAATAGCATCATGACATATTTAATAAAACACAATTGAAAGATAGTTTTGAACACCTTTAGTATCAAATAATAAGATCCTTAAAAAATCTCTTTATATTTTTGAACTTATTGATTTTAAACTTGCAGCCTTCAATTCAATTTTTAAAAAAGGTTGGGAATATTCTTTCTAATTTCATTTAAGAAAGAAGTTTTTTTAATCAAATTAAAACACATAAAATAAAACGAGGGTAAAATATTCAGGAAAAGAAGTATAATTCTCTATCTTGTTATTGATCGTCTTTATTAGGGTTCCTTGATATATATCTAAGAGAGAAAAGCCTTAGATTTGGTCAACCTAAACAAGTCATTTTCAACCACTAGCTTACTTTATGTGCCTCTTGTGATGTTTGGTAGCAAGAAATAATTAATAGTAATACCTAATAAAAATCATGAAAATGTCAAAGCACAAAGGAAACACCTTTTTCATTTTATTTTTTTCTAAGAAATAAATATAATTCTCATCCTAATTTAATACTCCTATCACATAGTACTATCCTTATTTTGATTTTTCAACTTCATCAATGTAATATTCATTTATACAAACCATAAAATAAATAAGTCAAATTAATATTTTAAACAATGTATCCAATAAAAAATATGATTACATAAAATAAAAGCGAAAGAAGCATTCAAAGGAAGAACATGCAAAGATGGTAACGACCGTTAAATTTTCAGCCATAATTAAGAATGTGTTTCGGATGCGATTTTCAATTTTTATTTTTCTAGAAAAATAAGTTTCTTGAAAATGAGAAAAATGACTTCCATAATGATATTTGGGAAAATAAATTGAATAAGTGGCATTATTCCAATGCTTCCCACCCACCTAATGACATTATGTCATGGAAATTCAATAACTTATATATATGATTATTATTTTTATACTATTTCCGTTACATAATATTCGAGGAAAGGGATTCAGTTGGACCCCTTATACTTCTCTCTCTTCGCCTTGCTAGTTTTTAGCTGTAATATAAATTTTACTTTTTTGATGTACTACATTCTAACTTAAATATTATTCAGATTTCTATCATTCAATATTTCCTGAGCAAATAAATAAGAATAGTGTAAAGGGAACTTGAACTTGAGTACATTTTATTCATAAGGTGATAACTTCACTTATTGTAGGATTGTTCTTTTATATGAATTTATATAATTTTTTAATTACACAGGGAAGGTATGTAACTTATAATAATGATAAATAAAATGATTCAATTAGTCATCATATTCATAGACAGCGTAAACTAACTTTTACATCATCAATTAATAAAATAAGAGGGTTAAGAATGTTCCTAAAGTATATAAAATCTATCATATTTGTCTTTCGTTAATAATTTGGTTAATCATATATGTCTTTCATTAATAGTTTGGTCAAATTATATATATTCCTATTGCTATTTTTTTAAGGTAACTAACTTTGTTTTATTAATCACCTGTATAAACATTACAAAATAGTTGTTCAACTCAATCACATGAAAGTTATAAATGATGCCAAAAAAAGTAGAAGAATTTGCACTAGAGACTAGAGTAGTGCGGAGAAGTTTTGTGGACCTTAGTGCGTGTGAATATGATAATATCAAAAAGTAATACTATGGTTTAGGAGTTGGACATCATTTTAATCACTTTTTGACATTGTGTTTGGTTGGTATCATGGAAATCAAACCATCCAAACCATTTGAAGACTATATAGGAATAAGAATTATGAAACAACGGACGTATATTTTGAAATTTGCTGTTTAATGTTATTAGTTGTGAATTCTATATTATTATTATTTTGTATTTTCAGTTTCTTCGAATGATATAATGGTCAATCATTTGCTTGGCAAAAGAGCGAAAATTAAGTAGCTAATTGGTATTCATGACAATATAATCATCCATCGAGATTATATTTTACTAGCTAAAAAAGGATAACATTCATAAATTAAAGTACATTTTTATGCCTGCCTTGGAAGCATTAAGCTTACTGGCTTAATTATTCATCAACATTCAAAGAGAAGTATAGATCAGGACAGAACGGGACGACAAAAACCAACACATACATGGAGTAGCTTAATCATTTAGGTACAGGGCGGCAATGGAGCACCACACAAGCATTTGTTGTGAAAATACTCATATATCTCAAATCTCTGCATATTCTCACCCTTTGGAATCTCTCCACAAAGTCTATTATAACTCACATTCAAGAGTTGCCACGAATTCTTGGACATGATTTTTGGAAGAGTCCCATAAATCTTGTTATGATTTAAATCCAACCTCCATAATCTCTTTCCAAACGTCAACTTTGAGAAGTCGAATTCAAACTTATTCCTATCCAAAAGCATTTGAAATGTAGTTTTATCTTTACCAAACAAAAATGAAATATCCCCTTGAAGCATGTTCCTTGACAAATCAATTGTCTCAAAACTCCATCCAGCAAATGAAGTTGGGACAATCCCTGTAAGTTGGTTATGTCCAAGGTAAAGATACGTTAGATTTGGAGCTAAGTTGCTAAATGAGTCCGGGATTGGTCCAGTAAGTTTGTTCCTGTCTAATCGTAAAAACTCTAAGCGTGGAAGTTGAGATAGGGAAGGTGGGATAGTTCCAACAAGCTTATTATAGGACAAGTTAATGTACGTTAAGCTTTTCAACTTACTAAGAACTTCAGGTACAGGTCCTGAAATGTTTGTTTGACTAATTCTGAAGAATTCGAGATTCGTGAGTTTAACAATTGTTGATGGAATTGGACCGGTGAGATTACGTACATTGTGGATACTGAATGTTGTAAGGTATGTAAGGTCTCCGATGGCGGGGGAGAGGTATCCGGCCATATCCATTTTGGTGAAGTCAATGACGTTAATACGATTGGTTTTTTCATCACATTCCACAGTAGGACCGTACCAATCAGTACAACAATCAGTTTTGGGATCCCAATTACCCAAGTCATCAGGATTGCCTAGACCTTTTTTGAATTCTAGGAGGGCTTTTTTGTCATTTGGATGGCATCTTTCACATGAAGAGAGTTGACAAAGCAGTAACAAGAGAGAAAAAGAAATTAGAATGGAGGAGGGCTTCATTTTATCAAGAAAAAGATAAGTGTGTCATAGTATTTATAGGATGATATTTGTGCTTTCTAGTATTTGCTTGTCCCCACTCTCGGAGAAACAAAAAATTACTAATTTTTCTTTTAATAAAAATAAGGGTAGGTGTTTTAATAATTGAGCTGTCAAACACGAAAAAAATGAGTGTACTCGAAGATAAGATTAGTCTTTGTCAACTTACTGTGGATATATATGAGTGGACATAAAGCTCTTGGGTCTTATTTGTTCCTACATTTAATGATGTGAATATGAATTATTGTTATGAAATGTATTTATTTATGTTAAGATTTAAATAAGTTTTAACTATTAAGATCTTGAATAAAGACTTAGTATTATTAAAAAATAAATTTATAGATAATATTCATCACCACGTAATTTTTTTTATCCTAATAAATTGATTTATAACAATGTAAATATTTTATATTTTTATTTTAAAATTGTAAATTTTGAAAGTTTATCCTTTTTCCTTTTTGAAATTTTATGTAATATGGTATCACTTAAATTGGATTGGAATTTGGATGTATCAATTAACCATTGTTGTTTGATTTAATTAATTATGATTTTTTTTAGTGTAAAATATCGTATAAAATAATATTGTGTTCTGTTGAAAATATTAATACAAATAATGATCCCCATATAATTATGCTCATAATTTTAATTGTATTTTCTGGTTCATTTGATCTTCTACTAACCTATAGATTATTATAAATAATAAAAACCTTATTTATACAATAATCATAACACATAAGCCCACTTAGAATGGAGAAAAAGTGGGACTAAGAATAGATGAGAGTTTGAGGAGACCAAATTTATTATTATTTCCTACATTAAATTTGATAATCAATATGTTTAAATATCAACCCCCAATAAGTATTTCTTTTATTATGCTAGTAACTTTTTTTTTTTTAGTTATTTTTATTTGGCTCTATCTTGATAGAGTAAGTATTTATTCTATTATACTAGGTAGCTTTTTGATTTCTAGTTGTATTATTGGCTCTATCTTGATAGAGTTCATTTTATTTTAATCATTCATGTTTTATGCCTTATTGATCTTCTTATATTTTCATGAGTAGAATTTTGTGATAATGCATGATGAACAGTTAAATTGAGATAGTTATAATTTCGTATACGTGAATAAATACATTTTGCTCATCAATTCATTTGAAACTTTTGGGATGGTAATTTAATTGCACAATTTTATTGTAGAATATATCTTATTTTCTTCATTGATTCATTTTTAAAATCCTAAAAACTTATATCAAATAACTAACTATTTATCTTCAAAGTGTATCTTGATTAATAGGTTAAAGAAGCTAACACAAATATTGCAAAAAAATTAAGGACAAAATAACTAAGGAGAGAGAGAATAGTGGGAAAAAATCAAAACTAAAAATCCAACAACTTGCAATGTCACAAGTTTCTCATTTTTCATTTTTAAAATTTCAACACTATTTTCATTTTTTTTAAATTTTAATACAAGATAATTTTTTAAAGATAATATTTCTTATCATTTAACGGACCAATAAACATAGAGTATTGCTTTAGACTTTGATTTATGGAAAAAATATTTAAATAAGAACAAATGAGGTGAAAGGATTTATGTAAACTTTCTAATTTAGTAGTAGATGATAGGACTTACATAAACAAAAAAAACCTTTAGTTATTCAAAACGTTTACTTATCATACAATAAATATAATTATTTTATTTACATAATTAACATATGTGAAACAACAAATAAATAAGAATGAGTAAGACAAAGACTTACATAAATCCTCTAATTAAGTGTAGGATTTACCTTTAATTATAATTACTGATAAATATTACTATTATTAGTAAGTATCATTTTTCTCTATAACTTATCCTCATTTGAAAAGATTGTAATATTATATAAATTCAATAAAATCTTAATTACCGCACGAAGTGTTATACCTATTCACTAGTTTAACAATAATCTCACATAATTGTATATATTGAAATCAATTATTATTAATTTAGGCAAAATATTATAATATGAAATAATTTTAAACACAAAGCACCTTAAAGTTATCCGACATAATATTTTCTGGGTAACTATTTCACCATATACAAATTTCATCATTATTATTATTACTATTATTATTGTAGATAATTCCAACAATATAATCATTTCATCAAAAAATATAAATTACATTATTATATTATTACTACATGAAAAAAACGTTTATTTTTTATTTAACATACTTGAAGGGTGTCGGTAATGCTTTTTTTTTTATAAAAAAAAACATAATGATGAGACTTGCTTTGATGGCCACTTGCAATTAAAATGCACGTTTCAATATTATTTTCATTTTAAAATATTACTACCTGACACTTTTCAGATTTCGAAATTCAAATGAGTGTATCTTTGATCATAAATCTTTTAAATATTTTGAATTATCAATTATTATGACTTATAGTACTTTTTACATAGTTTATAAATAAATAAATTTCATTTCAATAAAATTGAAAATTTCATGTGCCAATTTTTTGTCAAACTTAAATTGTTTGACTCTCAAAAAATGAAAAATATCACATAAATTGAGAGAAAGAGTAATATTTTTAAATTTAACTCCAAATGTTATTTTCTTTTTCATTTTTTCCCCAAATATCATCAAGGAATAGTAGTAAAGTTGAAATATCTTATCTTACCTTGGATTTAGGGTCCCTCTATTGTCTTTGTATGATTGCTAAACTCCAAAGCAACTCTTAACCGCAGACATGGATTGTGGTGCAGTTAGGGATATTAAAAATGAACTCAATTATAGGTAACTCGTCCAGAATTTGAAGGGTTGAACTTAGAATAATTTAAATTGGTTCAATCTCAACCAATTTAAGTTTTAATCCATTTTAAGAAAATCCTTAATTAAGATTAATTTAATCTCCAATTTCAATCCGTTTTAAGACTCTTTATTTGTATTTATATCTTTTAGAATTTATCTATCTATTTGTGACTTCTTCTTTTTTTAAATTTTCTTGAGTTCAAATTCAAATTGTGGTTATAAAAGTTAAATAACAATATGTTAAAATTATAGAGATTAAGCGAGTCGAATTGGGTGGGTCATGATCCAACCCGGTTTTTAGCCCATTTGAGCCCAACTCATTTGATATCAAAGTAAACTTGGGAGGGTCAAGACCCAACCCAATTTTTATTTCAACTCATTTTAATATTTCCAATTTCAATTCAACCTGTCCATTTGACACACTTAGGTGCAGTGGTGGGACTGCTTAACCCTTAACCAGAGATCTTGGGTTCGAGCCCTAGATATGAAGAAAATCATGTTGAAAGTGCCACCCTGAATGGGCCTTGCAATATGTGATCCGGATTTAATTAGGCTCCAACATGGACTCCAAACACCGGGTGGAAAACCAAAAAAAAAGAAAAAACTCTAATCCATTGCTCAAATAATTATATTAGGATTTGTTTGATGATGAGAATTTTGTACTTTATTTTGAATTTTTATTTTATTTGAAAAATCATGGTTTAATTATAATTTTTTTAAAATATAACTTAAAGTTGTATTTGAAATTTATAAAACATCCAAAATTCCTTTTATAAATTTTTCTTTTCTAATATCCTAATTTGTAAAATTTTATATAATAACTTTATTTGAGTCAAATTTCATGTTTAAATTATATTCCATAGTTGTAAAAAAAAAATACTTTCAAATTCTAAATACTTTTGCAAAAAATATGATCAAACATAATTATCTTTGAAACTAAATAAAATTCATGGGCAAACGCCTGTCAAACTTTTTCACATTCTAGTCCTCTCTCTCCATAAGAATTAACTGTATATAAAATCTAATAGCCAAATAAGGAAAACTTGAAAATTTAGACACTAATATATAGAAAATTTAGTCCCTTATCCTATATTTTTTCAGTGAGCTGATTCGATAAAAAATAATTGAGAATATTATGTTTATAATAAAAAAATTCTAATTGATTTACGATAAGAAAAACTTTATTTTTAATCGCGGCCCTTTTGAAGTTCCCTTTCTTTTTCCTCATGTTTAAAAACTTCTTTTTGGTAGTCTTTAATAAAGACTTTGTAGTCAAAGTTTGAAAATTTAAGCCACATATAAGAAAAAGATTTTGAAAAAAAATTGACTCTACTTTGGAGAAAATGAGCTGTTTTTTTATATGTAGAAATATATGGAATATTATCATCAACTTGCCTGTCATTGCATTTTCAAAGTAATTCAAATCACTCGGTACTTAAATTTGAGAAACTTACTTTTATGAAATGGAGATGACACTTTAGGTCATTAATCTTACATTAAAATGAGAAAGAGAAGAATTTTGTAAGTCAGAGCTCAAGAATTTAAGTTTTTTTCATTATAATTACAAGAAAAGTTTAATCTTTGCTAGTACATGCATAGCACAAGAAATGCCACTACTATTGCAAAGGATCCCTGAAAAATAAATCCAGATGCAATTTTTCAATGTAGGAGTTTGAAGAACAAACAAGATCAAATAATCAAACCACACAGCAAGAATAAATATCATAACAAGTCCTACAGGTCAGCGAGGGGACGATAGTTCTCTCTCACAACCAAATTTATCATCTTCAGGTTCACTCCAATTTATGTTATTAGAGCTATTGTTCATACTTGGTTCTGAACTAGCATTGCTGCTCGTGGCAAGGGGCGAGTCAGAAACACTACCTGTCTTGTTCTTTGTTGAGCTAGACCGGATACTGTTTGCTGAAGAAGCTGAGACCCGTGTCAGGACTGGGCGTAAGGTTCCATTAACACTTCGTCTTATATCCTGTTCATAACAAGTCCATATAAACATAAATGTAGGAAATAGAATGTGTTACAATGCAGGTATGCTCGAGACTTTCTAAACAAGTTCACTTTTGAATTTGAATGTTTATGGAATTGAATGAATGAGCATTTAGAAGTTATGTATGTACCATGTGCCGTAGAGCCATATCCAAAGACTTTTTGGAGAATGATCTTCCAAAGCCTGAATTTTCTCGGGATAAAGATTTCTTGGAGGAATTTTCATGAGATAGATTATCATCTTGCTTTGGGGGAGCTAATTTCCTCATGTTTACTACCCTTTCAACCATCTGTGTGCCGATCAAGACAGGATTCACGTCATCTTTTTCAATACCATAGCCCCTACTCTTGGAAAACAGAGCGGTTGCATTGCTCAAAATAGTAGCTGTTGTTGCTCGTCCTCTGGAAGGAGAACATGATTTCCGTCTGGGTTTTCCATTAGCAGTAGAGAGTCGAGCGCCAGGTGCAGTTGGTCTTCCCCTAGATGCAGATGCAGGCCTTTTAGGCACCAATGTCTTAGAAATGACAGAAGAATCACGCGAAAGACTTGGTGTCTCCAAGGGTTTCAATGGCCTAGACTTCACAGTTGGAGAGATGCCCCGAGATGGTGCAGTTTTTTTCAGTGTCGTGGAACCCGTTTTTGTCGATGAAGAAGATCGAGAACCAGAAACTGATACAATAGGAATGGATGATGCAGCTGATGGTCGACGAGTTGGTGTGGCTGACCTTGATGCTGACTTGGAAGCAGCTGGTTTGGAGGGTCTACCGGTTGGGGTAGAAGAGCGTGGAGCAGCTCTTGTTGGAGTTGAGGATCTTGCTGTGGAAGCAACAGGCTTAGCAGAAGGCAACGTCGCTCTTGAAGTAGGAGTAGAAGCTCTTGAGGGCTTGGATGAAGAACTACGAGGACGTCCAGTAGGCGTTGATGACCTGGTGGAAGTTGCCTTTTTCCCCCCTGATGAAGAAGGCCTTCCATTTCCAGCAGAAGAGCTTTTGCTTCTGGACATATCTGGCTGTCCCGTTGAATGGAGCCCTTCCAGTGAATTTGCAGGCTGCAACATCTAGCAGTTAAGACTAACATATTGTTTTGCAATCCACCTCAAAATAACTGTAAAAGTGTGACAATAGAGAAAATAGAGAATTTCTTCAACCGGAAACATCACTATTAGCATTTAGTGGCAAAATTTAGTATATGTCAAAATAAATGAAACAGCATGCTAAATATAGAAGACAGAGAATTTCTTCAACTGAACAGCATTCAGCGGTACTAAAATGAGTATATTATCGTATAAGCATTCAATGGAACTTTAATGAGTATATTGTACCTGAACTATGTCCTGCTCAATGCTTATTTTAGGTTCAGGAGCAACTGTACTTGAATCCATCTTAATTTCACAGTCTTGACCAGTTGAACGAGAATTTGTCACAATTTGGTACACCGGAATATTCTGTTCTTCCACCTCTGGTAATGGATTTGAAGGAGTCTGAGGAGGTGCAAGGAGCCTGAAAACCAAATTAGCAGATAAAGTATTGATGTGTAATGGCAGAACCATCACGCAGCACTGTATTTTCATGAAACTAGGAATATACAATTTAACGTATGTGCTCGATTGATCTCTAAAAGCATACTTAATCAACCAGACTGTAAGACTTGGAAAATGAAGCAGAATCAATTCTCTGTCTAAGGAAGTGCACAAGCTTAAATGTTTGATCCTACAGTGCAAAAAATAAATGTGCATAATTTTGCTCAGTCTTGACGTATGTGCTTGTTTGTTCTGCTTTCATTCATATTGTCCCTAGTATGAGATGATAAACCTTAGAATGCTAGTAGAGCAACATCTCTGGTTAGCCACAACTAGAAGATCTATTTAGACCAGGTTCGGATTTAACAATGACTATAAAGCTACTTTTTGCGGTTAAAAGTCCCTATGAAAGTCAAAAACTTGTATAGTTCATTACAAAAGCTCAACAGAAAGAAACATTTCACAGAGTTGAAGAAAGAAGAGGACAGCGCTCAACACCTTAAATCTGTACTATAACAATAACATTCATCCGATAGGCCGAGAAAGCATCACTCATATACGCTTTTACGTTAAAAAGATAGATACACTACCAATTAGTATATCCTTTGAAATATTTGACTATCCATGCTCCAAAAAAATATAAAATTGAAGGTCACTAACATGATGCTGTTCGAACCAAAAATTACCTCATAAAACCTTCTTAGATTCTCTTTTTAGCTTTCCTTTTTTGATAACTAACCTGCCTAGAGTCCAATGAACTGAACAAGGGTGAAAGTGAAATGCTATACAACTTCCTCAAATCAAAATTGCTACCACCCCACGACACACTAGTCATTTCGAAGAACAAGGGTGAAAGTAAAATTCTATAACAACTTCCTCAAAACAAAATCGCTAACACCTCACGACACACTAGTCATTTTGAACTCCCAAATAAAATGTCACTTACATACCGTCTGTCCATAAAATATGAGAGGCTGCACAAGCTATTCAGTTGCTTCTTTTTTATCAAAACAATAGATAACACGTAACGCGTCAAAGTAGAAGAAAAAATACACAATAACAAAATGAGTTCATCCCAAGGCCAGCACAGAAATGTTATAGTAGTAAATACCAGTCATAGTCATTCTTGTCATTCTCAGAGTTTAAAAGATAATCTTGATTAGCAGGCTTTGTTGATGTCCCATTTGATAACAAAGAGAAGTCAACCTCTGAGCCTGCAATTAATAAAAATGCCAACTTTATACATATACAACAATTGAAAAACAAAGAAAACTTCCAAAGCCAGATTCCAAAAAGCCAAAGTTGGCTGTACTCTAGATTTAGAATTAAAGATCATGCATTTAATAACAATATGTTAAAGTGGGGATGGAAAGAACCACCAAATGGCAAGACTACATTTATTTTACATCCTACTTTTGGGAAAATATTGCTACAAATTGACAATGCTGGAAAAAAAACATCTAAAATATCAATACCTAATTGCTGATCCACTTCTTCAGAGTTACATTTAGCAAGTTGATCATTCATGTCCTTTTCGCTACGTCGCATCTCAAGAAACATTGCAAGATCTTCATCTACCTCCTTCATCACCATTCCTAAAGTCCTTTCTTGTGGCCTACATTGCACTGATGTCTGCATACCAAAAATCCAATCTTTTAACAAATCAAAATCAAATCTTTACAAAATAAAAAATACCCATTTCAAGAAACCACTAAAGGATCTACTTCTAAATGAAAAATATACAACATAGATTCAGAAAATAAGCAAAACCCATAAATTTAAATGCCTAATAAACCCCCATTCCACCCTTAAACACACATTTCTTCAACCAAGTAACAACAAAAAATCTTCAAGACAGATCATTGGATCTGACTTGAATAATGAACACAAATGACCAAAAAACATCCATCTAGATTAACATAAAGTTCCCATCTTTATTATCAAAAACAGTCAAATGTTCTACACTTGCTCACTAACACCCTCATAAAAATAAGTTTATCAAGATTCAAGAACCATACATAAACATTGCACCAGAAAAAAAAGACAAAAACAAAAGAAAAACAGTCAATCTCACAAATCATTAGATATACTTACAGCCATTGTCACAAGAATATAGCTAGAAGTTGAATCAATGGATTCAATGAAAAAAAAAAGGTGTGAGTGTGTGTGTGGGGGGGGGGGGGGGGCCGC
>JAJOOO010021991.1:0-42030 GCA_029582685.1 Solanum piurae
GATTTAGAGATACCTAACTTATCACTTTGCATGTAGTGCACTAGGACATGATTGCTATTACTAGGATTACTGCGTTATGAGCTTGTGGGGAACACGTATACCCTAGTTATTTATCTCATCTTGGTAACAACCTAAAAAAAAAACTTGACTTTTGATTACTGATTATTTATTGAATTCTTACAAATTGTTCCACAAAACCCCCCTTTTAATTACTTGTTTCTGGAAGTAATTTGACTAATTGAATATAATTGTTGGTTAAAGTAAAGTCTAAACCATTCTCCTCGTGGGATCGACCCCAACCTACAGGTTGGGTTCTTTACTTGATAACAATCGCTTATGCTTCTTTAGGGAGGTGTAATTTGAGCGTATCACAGAGTGAACTTGAACCCAAAGCACTATGTGCATTAAAGGGATTAAATCTGAATTGGGAGAATGCCTCAAAAGGGAGAGTAGATCAACTGAATGAGATGGAAGAATTCCAATTGAGGGCATATGAAAGTTCATCTTTCTGCAAGGAGAAAAGGAAGAAATGGAATTATTCTAAGTTCCTTAGGAGAGAATTTCGAGTCAAAGATTTTGTGTTGCTTTACAATTCTCGATTGAGAGTCTTCCCGGTCAAGCTCAAGTCGAAGTAGTCCTGTCCATTTAAAGTGACGCGAGTGTTCACGAATGGGGATATTGAAGTTGAAGGAAATGAGAGTCCAACTTTCAAGCTGAATGGGCAGCGTCTGAAGCTTCATTTCGGCGAGTGCCATGGGATTTCAGTTATTGAAGTAGTGTATTTGGAAGATGCTTGAGGGCATTTCCACATCGTGACACGATGTTAAATATGGTGTTTCATGGGAGGCAACCCAAGATTTAGTTATTTCTTGAATAATGTGTGTTGTTTGTGCATTATAGGTGATTCTGGGAGGGTATGTCCATTTCGGCGAGCCGCCAAGTGGAACGAAGATCGTGACTTGGCTCACCTTCTTTACCCCATGAAATAGGCTGCAATTATGGCACATTTGGCGAGGCATCATTCTCACTCAGTGATGCACTGAAGAGGTTAGGTGAGCCCGACTTTCACCACATTTTGATCTACCCTGAAGGACCGGTGTTCAGGAAAATTAGGGGACGAGCTACAGACATTGTACAATGCGTTGATGTTGTTCGGTGAGCCCGATTTCAATCACCTTTTGGTCCCAAGTGGTGAGCCAGTATTCTGGATATTTCAGAAAACTGCATATGGTTAGGCGGTCCGCCGAGTCGTTCGGCGCAGTCCACACTACTTTCCCAAATAGCCTCCTAGTAAAGACTCTTCCTAACCCTGTTCTTTTCATTCTGTGTTATTGCATTCCTATATTTATTTCATTTTCGTTTATTCCCTTTACATAGAGGACAATGTTTGATGTTTTATGTGGGGTGGAACCTTGTTAGGAATGCCACTTCTTTTGTATGTGATTGTGGTTGTTCTTGTGCAAATTTGAGTGTCGGTTGTGGTCAATACTGATGACTTGAATAGTGCTCCTATTTGAAAAAAATGAATGTGCGGCTACGATGAGGTAACCTAAGTTACATAGGCAATATGTGAACTTTTAGCATCTCGTTGTGACTAGCTGATAGTTAATTAAGTCTCTTGTGATGATCATTGCACGCTAGTTAGAAACTGTGGAGTCCTTTTTGATAATTGTATCAATGCCTTGTGTGGTGAGGTTTTCTTGAACATTGTGCTTGATGACACCTAGAATTTGTTGCGTTGGTCAGATTGATTGAGTGAAGCAAGCAATTGAAATTATCTTAGGCAAAAGTTTTGAAGAGTGAACCAGACAATATACCTCTTTGTGGCTAACCTTGTGACAAATGTGAACCTTGATTGGCACCTTTTGAACCTAGTCTTTTCTTTGGAAGTAACTTGAACAACCTCGACCTTCTTGTCCCATTACCCATAACCTTCATGAAGTATTGGTTTGTTTGAATAGCCAACTTAGGCCAAAGCCTATGTTGGGGGTGTGGTGAAAAAGGAGAAAATTCAAGAACTGTGAAAATTCCCCCGTGATGGATTGTTTTGAAAATGATGGAACCCCACCATAAAAAAAGGAATGAAAAGATGAGTGTGAAATAAAGTATGTGAAAGAAGCAAAAGAAATGGGGTATGCGATGAGTCATGTTTAGTTGAGTAATGGGGGTGAATTATGAACATGTTTGAATGTGAAAGAGAAGGATAAAATGTGATTTTCAGACCATACTCCATGCAGGTGGAAGCCAATAAGCCTAAATGACCATACCTTTACACTCACCCCATTACAAGCCTTAAAAAGACCTTTGTGATCTTGAGTGAGCTGAAACAAATGTTGATTGGAAAATAAGGGAAAGCCTATGTGTGGAGTCATGCATGTGTTCATCTTTGTGAGCGTGAGAGTTGTATTTGATTCTGGAATATTAAATTGTTGAGAAATTTTGTGTGAAATATGGAATCATCCTTGTTGTGAGGGCATTTGAATGCTTTTGTTGAGCTTGAACTCGCATTTGAAGCAAGCATTGTGAGCTTGAGTATATTTGATAATGGTGAGTCACAATTTGAATTTAATAGTGCACGGTTAAACATTGTATGTGTAGTTTGAACCTTTTGTGTGCATTTGTGTTGAGTCTTAAGTAACACTATTTGTAGACATCCTTTTTTAGATGATTGATCTTGAGTTTTACATGAGGACAAGCAAAATTTTAAGTTGGGGGTGATGATGAGTCTGAGATTTTGACTCATTTAGGGCTTGTTTTCATAGTTTAAGTATCCTCAATGCCGTATTTATGCTCCAAACTGATATTAATGTATTGATTTGTGGCTAGGAAAACCAAAAAGAAATGAAAGAGAAACAAAGCTGAAGATCGCCGACTTCACTCGGCGATCTGTCGCGCAGCCTCCTCACCCGCCGAAAGTTATAGTTTTCCAAGCCTGAGATAAGAAAAATTGTGTGACGATAAGCCCCATCGGCGAAGCGCCGATTGGATCGGCAAAGAGGAGTTAGTCCGGCAAAATTTACAGAACATTCAATGAGGAGGCAAAAAAGTTGATGATCCAAAGGACCAAATGGCGCGTCATGGAATCCATCGGTGATCCCGACATAGATCACCTAAAGTCAAGTGCATTAGATGAAAACTCCAGACAAGAAGGCGATAGACATGGGAAATTGGTGAATCACCGAACTGTCGGGGAAGCACGACTTACCTCGCTGATTTGCCCAAAAGGCCAAATTTTGAATCAGTAGAAATTGATTTTTTGAAAAGTAAGAAGGTATCCAAACATTGGGAAAATTTATACTTAGAACGAAAACACTATTCTTGCTTAGTATTGAAGCATTTTTCAAGTAGATTTTGAATTAGGTTTTGTAATTGAAGCTACATTGAATCATTTCAATGTTTGGAGATCAATACCCAACCATTGAAAATGTAATAGGTATTAGATTCTTACTTTTTATGATGAATAGATAAAACCCCATTACTTGGGGCTGTGACTATGTGACTAATTCTCTGATTTAGTTGATGGGTGTTAGAGATTATTGATCTTATTGCTATTTTGAAGTGGGTTTGATTTATATCTGGTGTTTAATTGATGAATTGGAATGTTCATTTCAATTTTACTTAGTGTTTTATGCTTGCTTGAGAGAGAGGTGTAAAACCAAGGTTATAAATTAGCATTTGTAGTTATTGGGTTGTTGTGGGTTCAGCTCGAGAGAGTGAATTCTAAGCTCAATTCTACCTATCTTGCTCGAGAGAGTAGATAAAGTGAGGTTTTGGGTTGTTTATAGTGTTGAGCTTGTTGAGGTTCGAGAGAACTCACGTAAATCATAATAGTTGTTCGAGAGAAAGCTATTACATCTAAGGTCAAGCCTACCCTCTAAGATTTAGAAACAGTTAGTAATTACCGAGCACCCATTTAGCAAAATTGATAGTTAGTCGGTCATGCCCTAGGTATCTCTTAATTTCTTCATTTCCCCATGTTGTTTGTGATTGCTTTAGTTGCTACTTAACAATTAATTCCCCCATCTGACATTTATGTCACCCCTTCGATTAATTTAAGCGTTCCCTATAATTTCCATTCCTACAATCGATTAAATCGCAATACAACTTCATAATTGAATTCAAACTTGTACCACTCCGTGTGGGTTCAACCTCAACTCACTTGTTGAATTTTGTAATAGATTACGATCGTCTACACCTAGTACCGGATGAGGTGTAATTGAGTGTTTATCACCCACTTCAAAACAACAATAAAATCAGTAACTAACAACACCTATTAGCTAATAAACGCATTCAACTACATAATCACACCCCCAAGAATGGGAGTTTTAGACAAACATAGTAAATGACAAGTAATCGTTACCAACAAAGTTTTCCATCAGATATGACAATGATCCACAAGTCTCTAAATGCTGGAAATTAGGCTAAAAGTCTCAAATTCCCTAAATATCTACTCAAAAAATGTAAAAACAATGTTATAGAATGTAAAAACTAAAAAAACCCAAAAGTGAACAATGTGGGAACTCTCTCTTCTTTTGAAAATTGCATTTATACGTTTCCAGAATTTCAGCATGGAGTCAACTCGGTGAAATAACTCCGGCTCGCCAAACAGGTCGGCGATGCGCCGAGTGCTCCTCTTCTCACCTTTTTAGTGTGGCCATTTACCAAACTCTCTGTAATATTCGGCAAGCTGGGTCGGCATCACTGATCTCGTTCGGCGTTTTACCGAACCAATTGTCTACTCACCATGTTGGTTTTATCCATGGGCTGTCATGATGGAACTTTCGAAAAACTGAAGGTCCACTCGGTGAGTCACCGAGTGGCTTTGGTGAGGACTAGCTTTCGGTTTCCTTCAACTTTTTCAGATTTTTCGCTCCAATTTGCCTCGTAATGTCCTTGCCTTACACTTTCGTCTTCATTGCTACATATTAAATATTTTAACATCTTTTATGAGCATAAAATAGGCATTGAGGACACTAAATCCTTGAATAATAAGCCCTAAATGAGTCAAAATCCCCGACTCATCAACACCCCCAACTAAAACTTTTGCTTGTCCTCAAGTAAAATACAAAACCAATCAAGCCAACAATGATGTCTACATATAATGCTGCTTGAGGCTCAACATGAATGTATATTAGGTTTAATCTACACATGCAATGTTCAATTGTGCACTAGAAGTTTCAAACCATGACTAGCCACCATCAAATAGAGATCAAGCTCACAACGCTCACTTCAAATGCAAATTCAAGTTCAATAAGAGTATTAGAATGCCCTCACATTAAGAATGATTACATGCTTTCACCAAAATTCATCAAAGATTACATCATAAGGAATCAAAACCAACTCTTACACTCTCAATGATAAAAACATACATGATTTTACCCATAGGTTTGCCCGTATTTTCCGATCAACATATCATTCGGCTTATGCAAGATCACTAAGGTCTTTCAAGGCTTGTAACAAGGCTGAGGGTAAAGGTATAATAATTTTGGCTTAGTGACTTCTACATTCATAAAGCATTCCTTGCATTCCACTCTTTCTCCTTTTATTTCACTCTTTTCACTTTCAGAATCCACCCTCAGTATTTTCAAGCAAATTTCAAGCACAAAAGCTCTTGTATGGCCCATTGGATACCCCTTTTCTTTCCACCAATGCACAAATTGCAAATTATTTTTCAATATTTTTCTTTGTTTCTTTTTTTTTATATGGAGAGGTTCCTTCTTTTTCAACACAATTCTTCAAGGGTGAATTTCACAAACTTCTTGCTCAATTTGTTTCCTCATTTTTCACCACACCCCTAACTTAGGCTTTTGGCTTGAGTTAGCTATTCAAATGGACCAAGGTTTCATGAAGGTTTTAGGTGTGGAGGAAAGAGGCTATATGTGTTCATGTTTCAACCAAAGAAAATGGTAGGCTAAAATGGTACCAATCTAGGTTCACACACGCACAAGGTGGTCACAAAAGGTTATAATAGCAATTTGGTTCACTCTCAAAAAAATAATGTGCCTAAGATCATTTCTTTCATTCACCAATGCTAGTCGATTGGACCAACGAGGAAAGTTCAAGGTATCACCAAGCATATATTTCAAGAAAACCTCACCACAAATGGCATTCAACACAATCATCTATCATGACTCTACAAGTTAAGCTCGCATGCAACGATCACCACAAGACTCATTTCGACAATCGACTAGTCACAATGAGATGCTAAGAGTCCACACATGACTTAAGCAACTCAAATTTTCCTCATTCGACTTGCACAAACATATCGTTCAATCAAGAGCACTACTCAAGTCATCGGGATCGCAACAAATACTCAAATATGAAAGAGAACAATCACATCAATCACAAATTAAGAAACCATGAGGTGGATCAATGGGATTAAAAACCAATATTCACAAATTTGACAATAATAAACCAGAAGTTTTGAACATAGCCAATAGTAATAAAACAAGCAATCATCCAAAACAAATCAAATAAAACCCAAGGAGGTAGTTATGAAGATACCCTCACCCCACAAAAAAGAGACAATGTCCTCAATGTAAAAATATCATAAATGTCTCAAAAGTAGATAAAAACAAAACAGGAAGAGAGTCAAGATCCCCCTGCCAGGCTAATCCTGAGGTGAATATTGTGTGTTTCGAGCCTTCTCAGGCTGGGTATTAGTACCCGGCTCTCCACTGAGGAAAATCATCGAGGTGTCTCGAAGTGAGGCCTCATTAGCAACCTGGATTAGATCACCCTCAATATCAACCAAGTCCTCATATACTACCTCCACTCGAGTTGCTTAGGCAACATCTCCGGTCACAGTAGCCGGAGGGATCTCAGAAATAGCTAGAACATCTAAACTAAGGCCCTTAAGAATGTTCATATTTCCCAGAGCATCGAAATATCAATGGACTTAAGCTTGTTCACCTCATGCCTCAACCCAGCAACATCAGCCTTCAAGGCTGTCACATCTTCTGACTAACTGTCGACCACCCTGCTTACACACCTCAACCCGCATGGTGAGTATATCCAATGCTAGGACATGCAACGTATTCAACTCATGGTGTTCCCTCGGCTCCTCTCGAATAGGAACTAAAGCTGCAGGTATAGCTCTCTCTATCAAACCCAGAATAACTACCTCAACCCTCGAAGCTCGCACATCGGCTGAATTGGAAAGGTGGCCCATTTTATATATCATGGCTTGAGTCAATGAAGGGAGGTAGGTAGCAGTGCAATAGGAGTAGCAAGGGAGAAGGAACTAGGCATACTTAACGGCTCACTAGCCAGAGTAGGAGGGATAGTGTTTGTCTCGATAGTGTTGAAATCTTCAGGTGGTGAAGTGTCCATCGGGGCTGTCTTCCTCCGCTCAGCGTCATCTCTAGTGTATTCTGCCTCAATCCTCTGGATGTCAGTATAGGAAGTGGGAGTCACTTCCACATCCGTCTTTCCTATGAATTGCACTATAACTCGTCGGCACAGCTCTGTGATAAGGACCGGGAATGGTAGCGAGGTTTCGCTCTGCTTGGCCTTCATGGACATCTCCTTCTCGATAATCGACTTGAGATTCAGGCTATCCTACTCAATAATACACCAAAACAAAGCTTTCTTTGGGTGACAGAGCATAGATTCATTTTGTGAGGGCATGAGTGTGTTGCTGATGAACTCAAACCAGTATCTAGAAGCGACGTTCAGGTTCACAGAAGTGTAATATCAGAGTTCAACAGAGACAACCAATCCTTAAGATCGTCAAGAGTCTTTTTATGGATCTTGTCAACCATGAAATGGTTTTTCTGAAATGTGCAACCCAACAGTTTATTTATGTTAGAGCTACTGCACTTCACCTTCTTATCCCACACCTCAACATAATAAACTGGTGCAAAAGAATTGGCCTTCTTCTTGCCTTTTGTGAACAATTTCATGTACCCCTCATAGAACACTCTAACCCAAGAAGGTACCTATGGGCTTCATGATTTTGTAAACCGCTCAAATTTTTGTAAACGGGTTGTGTCCCACATAGCTGGGTACCTATCCACTATCCCATCAGTTGACAACCTCTTTTTCTCAAGAATTGTTCTCAAACTGGCATCCTTTAACCTGTTCATCGAGCATGGCGGAGGTTCTTCGGTTGGGGGCACTTGTGGTGCCTTGGCTACTGCTTATACTGGAGGTGGTGGAGGAGTCGAGAGTATCGGGAGTCTCGTCGAATCATGTAGCACTTTGATGTTCAATTCAGCCCGTCTCCGCTTAAGGGTCTGATAATCTATTGGTCCGGACTCATAGGCCAGAGCGCTAAACCCAACCATTTCCTCACTATCACACTCATAAGTAGTAAGGTGGGTGGAGTAGACACCCATACTGTCAGAGCTACTGCTCGAACTCGGCTCCGCAGGTCTTTTTCCCTTGTATGTACCCTTCCCCTCTATTGGTGGATGTTTTGGTCGCGTTGATCTTTAAGGGGCAATCTCTGTAGTAGTGACCACCCCTTTTGCTTTCTTTCGAGGTGTTGGACCCTTTCCAAGAACCTTAGGTATAGCCATATCTACAAAACAACACAAATCAAAAAAATGTGGTTGCAAAGGGTTAGTGAAGTATCGAGATTCAAAACTGCAGAAAAACTCGCAAATCAATCTGGTGAGTCCCTGAAATCAATTAGCAATCTTCAGGGAGATCATTGAAACTAACAGAATTAAAATTTCAAAATCTAAGAACAAAACGACGAGGTAAAAAGACATTTGGTGAGACGCCGGATCTATTCAGTGAGATGTTGAATCTATTCGGCGATCAAAAAAAGGCTCACCGAATTGTACAAAATTATTCATTAAAAATTGGGCGTCAAAAGGGCGATATCAAAGTCATTCGGTTAGGAACCGAGTTAACTCAACAAGAACATGTGTATTACCGAATATTACAGAACCCAACAACTATTTTCAGGGAAAAAGGGTAATGTACGAGGTCAGTTGGTGTGCCAGATTGCCAAGTGGCCTCTCGTGCTAGATTTCTACCCCGACCCCTAATTTTCAACGCACAATCTACGATAACAAAATTAAAGTCCTCTTCTATGTAATTTACTCCTAGCCCGTATCATTACCAACCCCGGAGTACTCAGACTTCCCCCAAATTATCTATAATCAATCAACAACCCTTTTCCCTTAAGAACGACGTCGCCTTATCAATCATTGGGAAAATTAAAGTTGTTTAGTGCCAGTCGGGTAACTCAGACTTCACCCACACAAAACCCAACATTCACACCTTCAAACTCACAATTTTAAGCAATTTAAACACATAATTAAAACTACGGTAAGCTAAACACGATATCTAAGAAGTTTGATTAAGAACCCAACATTCAAAATAAATTAAGCACACAGAAATACATGATAAGTCTAAAAATTACTCGAAATACATAGAATATGGGAAGAGATTGAAGCGAATTCAGGATACCAACCTCAAAAATAGACAAATAAATAATGCAAGCAAACGCGAAAACAAGCAACGCAAAGAATTCCAATCACACAACGACACCCACACAAAAATTTAACAAAAACTAGGATCTAAAATGAAGTTGAGAGAGTGCAAGAGTTGAAAGATTCAAAATAAAGAGCGGTTTTGAATTTAAAATGGTTGGAATCCTTTTGACCCTTCGGTTTGCGCCTTAGTCGGCAATGGGTACTTATGTTGCTGACCTATTCGCCGATGCACGGAATGACCTTTAGTTCGCAGAAGTTACAAGAACTCCAACCATTTAGTTAGTCAAAATTGTGATTCATTTCGGGCTCGCTGAACCCCTCAGTTATTTGTCCAGTGGATCTGAGCTCGCTCTTTCTCCTATTTTGACCAAACGTCGATTTTTCAACCTGCACATTCAACAACCGTTATTCTGATAACATAAAATAAAACTTGGGTTGCTTTCTAAGAAGCGCCTTATTTAACGTTGTGGCATGACGAAGACATACTTTCAAACTTTATTATTTTGGTTAACCATGGTGTCACTTGGTAGACCTCATTTTGGCCTTGGGTTCAAATAAGCTAAGATGTGGTCCATTTGTGTTTCCAATTGCTTAATAGACATCGAATGTGATGTAACCATTTGGTGCAAAGAAGACGTCATCTTTTATTTCCTTTAGCATCTTGTCTAATCCTTCCACTTTTTTGAGAATACGAGCAAGAATATTTTTGGTGCGTAAATTTTTAGGATCAGCCTTGGCTCTTTTGGCTTTAGACGCTTGATTTCACGTATCAGGACACTACTTCCAGTACAAATTCCAACGATCGCGAGTAGTAATATAACTCAACTAGTGAGTTGGGGTAGAGTCGCAAGGGAGCAATTAGTAGTCGAGAATCAAGTATAAAAGTAAAATTATGTTCTAATCAATCATAGTTAAAGACATTAATGAATAAAAGCATATTAAATCAAAGGGTGACACAAGTGTCAATTATCAAGGGGGGTTTGTATTCAACTAGTAAACAAAAATAGCAAAAATATAGAGATACGAAATATGGAGACAGGATTCTTGGGATGTGATAAGAATATGGGCTAAAATAAACAATCGGGTAAATGCAATTGATAGTAAATCACTGTAAATTTGTAAATTTTCTCTCGAACAATTTACCCCGAATCAAATCGGTTTCTCTCGAACACCAATTTGTAGCAATTAAGCACAGCCTTCGCCTTAGCCCATTCACTCTCTCGAGCTGAATGTGTGGGAGAGGGTTTAGGATTCACTCCCTCGAGCTGAACCCACAACAACCCTATAACCACATGTTATCGATTCAGTAGTTTTGATTTTAAAACCTCTCTATCGCGCAAGCCAAAAACAGGAAAATAAAATTGTATTTGCAACTACAATCCCATTAAATTCAAACACAACTACTAAACGAAATAACATCTAAACATCAAATTAACTATTAATTATCAAACCCAGCAGTAAATTCAATCCATATTCAAATAAGCACACCCCAAGAATTGGGGTTTTAGCTAGACATGATAAAGAGATAGAAATGGATACCGAAAAGTGTTTCCATCAAATGGGTACGATAGATAATGTCTTCACACACGTCAAAGATGAGGATTCTTCAATACCCACTTCCAATTTCTTGGATTTGGAAACCTTCAAATCCTCAAAGATCAAGAACAATGTCTCCCAAAAACTCTAAGAACTAAAACTGGAAAAAAAAAAAATTCTAAGTCTCAGATCAAAATTCTATATTAAGCTACAAATTTAAACAAGTATTTAAAGGTTTCAAAAATTTGTGCTGTGAAGGATCACTCGGCGCAGTTAGTCGGGATCGCCGGTCAACTCGGTGATCCGCCCTTTGGTATATTGCATTTCCGTTTTGCTTTAGCTTTCAGCATCTTCCCGTTCTGGATTATTGGGCAATAACTGCTTCGCAGAACTGCTCGGCGATGCGCCAACTGCTCCTTTACATCAATGACTTGATCTTCTCCTTCAATGCTTAGCACACTGGAACATTAGGCGAGATTAAGGCCATTTGGTGACTCGCCTAATAGATTAGGCGATTCTCAGGCCGTCTTTTTTTCGTTCTTTCAGTTGCCTTGTTCCTTTTTGCTCTGACGTGTTCATGCTTTGTCTCCAAGTCCAAATACCTGAAACTCAAGGCTCTTCATAAGTTATTGAGACAAAATACGCATTTGAGGACACTAAATCTATCAAAATAAAGCCCGCATACCCCCAACATAAACTTTTGTTTGTCCTCAAGTAACACTCAAGTTCAGCAGTTCAAAAAGGATGTCTCAAACAGTGTTACACAAGACTCAATCATGAAAGTAAACAACAAGACTCAACTTACTCATGCAAGGATCAATTGTGTACTCAAAGATTCAAGTTGTGACACACCATTATCAAAGATTCTCAAACTCACAATACTTGCTTCAAATGCAAGTTCAAGCTCAACAAAAGTTTTCAAATGCCCTCGCACAAAGAATGATTCCATTTTCACAGCCAATGGTTTAATCATTTATAGTTCCGAAATAAAATGCCACGCTCACACTCACAAAGACGAACACAATGCATTCTTTCACCCATAGGTTTGTCCGTATTTTCCAATTAACAATTGCTTTAGCTCACTCAAGATCAAAAAGGTCTTTTCAAGGCTTGTAATGGGGCTGAGTGCAAAGGTATGATCATTTAGGCTCAGTGACTTTTATCCTCATGAAATGTGGTGCTCATCATACTTACTTTCCTTTTCCTCATCAAGTTCATTCGTGCTCACAAGTCATCCCATTATTCATTTTTCCATGGTCTGTTGGAAATCCCATTTCTTTTTGCATTTTCATACTTTATTCCACAACTTTTTCTTTTTCTTTTTCATTCTTTTCTTCTTTTTCATCTCTCTTTTTTTTTTGTATGGAGGGGTTCCATTTTTCTCAACACATGGATAGAAGAGAATTTTCTTGCACTCCTTGATTTGCCTTCTCTTTTCACCACACCCCCAACTTAGGCTTTTGGCCTAAGTTGGCTATTCAAACAAACCACAAATCATGAGGATTATGGGTAATGGATCAATAAGAGGTCACAATGTTATCAAGTTTCTTCCATCAAAAGGTTAAGGCTCAAAGGGGTGCTCAAAAGAGTTTCACACACTCACGAGGTAGGCCACAAAAAGAGGTATAATGTCAAATTGGCTCACACTCTTCAAATTTGCCTAAGATCATATCAAGAGATAGCCTTACTTAGTCGATCGAACCAACATGAAAAATTCTAGGTGTTATCATGCATGGTTCACAGTAAGCTCATCACACAAGGCATCGACACCAAAGTCAAACAAGACTACACACTTTCATTTGTGCGCAATGTTCATCACAAGAGAATCAATTTGATACTTGGCTAATCACAATGAGATGTAAAAAGTTCACATATTGTCTATGTAACTTCATTTGGTCTCATCGTAGCCGCACATTCATGTTCATTTGATTATGAGCCCTATTAAAGTCATCGTTATTGATCAAAACCGAGACTCAAATTTGCCAAAAAATAGCCACATTCAAGTCTATACAAGAGGTGGCAATTTTTTTTGAAATGGTCAAAAAATCATTTACAATTTAAGCATAAGGAGCGACAAGCTCAAACATCCACAAAAAACAGTATAAAACACTATTTTACATATAACGACCCAAATATATACACAAAACATCAATCACAAAAGAAAGGTGGGCCTCACCCCACCACAAACAAAAGTATTTGTCCTCAACTGCAAAAAAAATAATATCCACAAGTTAGAATAAAAGTAAGACAGAGAGGCAGGTAAAGAGGGGATCCTGTCTAAGTAGTCGCTCCATATGTCTGGGCATTAGTGCCCGGTGTTTCCTCAGAAGGAGCATCAGTATCAAACCCACTCAGAGCTGCCAAGGGTCTATTTGCCAGAAAGAATATTGGGGTACAAGTCTCAACGATCGTGAGTAGTAATATAACCTAACTAGTGAGGTGGGGTCGAGTCCCAAGGGAGTAGTTAGTAGTCGAGAATCAAGTAGAAAAGTAAAATTATGTTCTAATCAATCATAGTTAAAGACATTAACGAATAAAAGCATGATAAATAAAAGGGTGACACAAGTGTCAATTATCAAGGGGGGTTTGTATTCAACTAGTAAACAAAAATAGCGAAAATATAGAGATACGAAATACGGAGACGGGATTCTTGGGATGTGATAGGAATATGTGCTAAAATAAACAACCGGGTAAATGCTATTGGTAAATTTGTAACTAAGCTAGACTTTAGTGGTGCTAAATTTTCTCTCGAACAATTTACCTCGAATCAAATCGGTTTCTCTCGAACACCGATCTGCAGGAATTAAGCACAGCCTTCGCCTTAGCCCATTCACTCTCTCAAACTGAATGTGTGGGAGAGGGTTTAGGATTTACTCTCTCGATATGAACCCACGACAACCCAATAACCACAGGCAATCGATTCAGTAGTTTTAGTTTTAAAACCTCTCTCTCGAGAAAGCCAACAACATGAAAATAAAATTGTATTTGCAACTACAACCCCATTAAATTAAAACACAACTACTGAAAAGAATCACATATAAATAGAAAATTAACTTTTAATTAGCAATACCCAGCAGTAAATTCAACCTATATTCACATAATCACACCCCAAGAATTGGGGTTTTAGCTAGACATAATAAAGAGATAGAAATCGATACCGAAAAGTGTTTCCATCAAATGGGTACGATAGATAATGTCTTTACACACGTCAAAGATGAAGATTCTTCAATACCCACTTCCAATTTCTTGGAATTGGAAACCTTCAAATCCTCAAAGCTCAAGAACAATGTCTCCCAAAAACTCTAAGAACTAAAATTGGAAAAAAAATAATCTAAGTCTCAGATCAAAATTCTATATTAAGCTACAAATTTAAATGAGTATTTATAGTTTTTGAAAATTTGTGTTACAAAGGATCACTCGTCACAGTTAGTCGGGATCACCGGTCAACTCGACGATCCACCCTTTGGTATATTCCATCGCCGTTTTACTTTTAGCCTTCAACATATTCGCATTTTGGATCATTGGGCGATATAGTACTGCTTCGTGGAACTGCTCAGCGACGCTCCGACCGCTCATTTACATCACTGACTTGATCTTGTCCTTCAGGGCTCAGCACACTGGAACATTAGGCGAGATTAAGGCCATTCAGCGACTCGTCTAATGGATTAGGCGATCCTCAGGCCGTCTTTTCTTCATTCTTTCAGCTGCCTTATTCCTTTTTGCTTAGTTGTGTCCATGCTTTGTCTCCAAGTTCAAGTACTTCAAACTCAAGGCTTTTCATCAGTTATTGAGACAAAATACGCATTTGAGGACACTAAATCTATCAAAATAAAGCCCTAAATGAGTCCAAATCGTAGACTCATCAATGCTCATGGGAGGCACATATTGATCTTTATCGCTGATGAGTCCGAGATTTGGACTCATTCAGGGATTTTTTTATATAGAATTATTGTCCTCAAATGCTTAATTTGAGCCAATAACTGATGTAATATATGGATTGAGAAACAAAGAAAGGACACTAACAAGCAAAAAGGAACAAAACATGCTGAAAGGATGAATAAAGGCAGCATGGTGATCGCCAAGTTCACTTGGCAAATCACCGAATTTCTATTTGACCGCCTAAAGTTCCAGTGTGCCACGCCTTGAAGGAAAAAACAAAGTTGGTGATGGATAGAAGCAATCGGCAGATCGCTGAGTGATTACGCGAAGCCAAGATAGATCGCCCAAAGTTACAGACCTGGAGGATGCTGAGTACCAAGGCAAAAGGGCGATGGAATAGACCGATGAGCGGCTCGTATAGTTCGGTGAGCTCGACTTACTTCATCGAGTGACTCTTCGCAACACTTTTTTGGCGACTATAAATACGTTTTTGAACATTCAGTTTAGTATCAATTACTCTTCAATTTTTTATTAAGTTTTTAGTATCTGGAGAAAGTTTTTTCTAGTTTTTCTTGATCTTTGAAGAATTGAAGTTTTTCACTTTTGAGAAATTGGAAGTTGGTTTTTGAGTTTCTTATAATTGGAGCATTGTAAGGATGAATCTACTCTTACCCAGTTCATGGATAATCAATTTTTAACGGTTTTGACCTTTTTATGATGTCTAGCTAAAACCTCAATTCTTGGGGTGTGATTATGTGATTATGGACTGATTAAGTTTATGAGTATTGCTAATTGTTTGTTTGTGAGTTTATTTATTAATTGTGGTTTAATTTGGGAATTGTAGTTGCGAATACAGTTCCAATTTTGTGTTCTTGGTCTGCTCTGGAGAGAGGTTTTAGAACCAAAATTATTGGTTGATGGTCCGTGGGTATTGGGTTGACCTGGGTTCAGCTCGAGAGAGTGAATCCTAAGCCCAATCCCACACATTCAACTCGAGAGAGTGAATGGACTAAGGTTTGGGCTGTTCCTATTTTGCATACTTGTTGATGTTCGAGAGAAATCACTTGATTCAGGGTAAATTGTTCGAGAGAAAGTTTACCTCCACTATAGCCTAGCTTACACACTAATATCTAGCTAATTACTAATAGTTGCAATTACCCATTTGTCTATATTAGCCTATAATAGATAACATCCCAAGAACCCATCTCATTATTGTTAAGTTTTATTGTTTGTGACTGTTTGTAGTTGATAATTAAAACATAAATCCTCATTTCACATTCGTGTCACCCCTTAACTGGAATGATGTCTTTGTCTGATAACTTTTATTCCTATGAATTATTTGAACATGTTCATACTTCCCAATTCAATCTGAAACACGTACCACTCCCTGTGGGATTCGACCCCAACTCATTTAGTTGGGGTTTTATACTGACTAGCGATCTTTGACACTTATAATTTGACGAAGTACCCTTGAAACGTTAATCAAAATGGCGTCGCTGCCGGGGAGTGGTGTTGTTTGAAATTCTTTGGGTGAAGTTGAATATTTTTCTTGTTAATCATAGTTGAATCTACTTATTTTTTAGTTTTGGTTTTTTGTTGCTATTTGAAACAGAGGAAATGAGTGTCAATGGAAGCAATGGTAGCCAAGTGGGCCACCACGATGAAATCGGAAATCTTAATGATGTCAACAAACAAAATATCAATGACCCAAATCTTGTGGGTGTAGTTGGTGCCATTCGCTTGCCCCCAGCTGAAGGGAACGTTGTGTTCCACATTACAAGCACCATGTTGCAGCTCTTGTAATTGAAAGGGGTTGGCTCATGAAGATCCCCATGAGCACATAAGGAACTTTGTCGATGTTTGCGGACCATTCTCCTTTAAAAACATATCTCAAGAGTCGGTCCAGTTGAGGTTATTACCATTTTCTCTAATGGGAGAAGCATGTAAGTGGTTGGCGGAGTTGCCAAGAGATTATATTACTTCGAGGGAAGAGCTTGTCACCGCGTTCCAAGTGCGATTTTTCCCTCCTTCGAAGATGATGACTCTTCGGGACAACATACAAAGCTTCAAGCGTTTGGAGGGTGAGCCAATCCATAAGACTTGGCTAAGATTTAAGAAGTTGGTGCTGCAATGCCCAATTCATTGATTGCCCGACAATGTTTTGTTGCAATACTTTTACCGAAGGCTTGATTCGGTGAACAAGGGAGGGGCAGATAAACTTTCTCTAGGAGGTTTAATGCAACAACCTTATATTATAGCAACCCAACTATTGGATGGTATGATAAAAATTAACCAGGCATTGTACACCCATGAAGATCAAGTCTCCCCTATCACTTTTAAATTGACCAAAGAACAGATTGAAAAAGATCAAGAGAGGGACCAAAACATGGCAAAGATGATGACTCAGCTGGATATTTTGGCCAAGAACGTCATGGGTGCTGGTACTAGGAGTGTTAATGTTGTCGGTGTTGGTGGTGTAAACCTTGAAGAAACCAAGTTTGAAGCGCTGTACAACGAGGAGTAAACTTCTTAGAAAACCAAGGAGGTGGTTTTCGTGCAAACTACACAAGGCCGGGTAGTAACCAAGGTTTAAATAGAGATAAGGTCTTGAGAAACCGTGATAGAGAGTGGCGTGATCGAAATGCTATTTGGAAGGAAAGAGATGGGAAAAAGGATAGGTATGTTCCTCTCCAAGAAAGTCAAAAGCCCAAAGATTCTGAGGGTTGCCAGACTGAGGATATGCTCTCACGTATTCTCAACAAGGTTGAAGGGTCTCATAAGGTTTTAAGGAAATGAAACAACATGTATCAACCCTCAACCAGACGACTACCTCTCATTCCGTCTCTATCAAGCAGTTGGAGACCCAAATGTGTCAAATTTCTTCATAATTAAACCCGAGACAACAAGGGGGATTGCCTAGTGATACTATGGCAAACCCCAAGAATGAATTTTGAGTGGGGACTTACGTCGTGCTATGACGTTAACTAAGGCGCTTCATGGGAGGCAACCCAAGTTTTTATTGCTTTATTTGAGTTTATGAAATAACATGTGTTAATTGTGCAGGTTAAAGTGTGGATTGTGTTTGAAAAATGCAGGTTGACGAGCCAAGAGTCCAGTCGGTGACTCACCGAAGACGTCAGCGAGCCCGACTTGGACTGTCGTTGGACTCAAAAAATTATGAAGATGGGGTCTGTAAAACTCGGCGTGTGCCCATGGACGAATCGGCAACTCTCTGAACAAGTCTGCGAGCTTCACTTTGTCCTCCGTTTGGACCCTCAAGTTAACTGGATATCCTGTAAAACTCAGTGAGGTGAGTAACTACTCGGCGTATCGCTGAGCGGTTCGGCGAAGTTGACTAACATCGCCGTAAGGGCGCGAACTGAACGGTTTTAAAAGGCCAAAGGTTTAAACTTTCAAACTCTTTCATATTCCCTCACTTTTTAACTTCATACAATCACAGCCACACTATATATTTCCTATATTCTTTCATTTTACCACTTTTTAGTCATTGATTCTGTGTTCCGAGTTGGAATTCTTTGCCGCCTAGCATTACAAATCGTATTTCCGCATAAAAGGTTGGTTTTCCGAACCCAAACTCATAAATAGCGATTGAACTCATTTGAAATTGTGTAATTTTTAATGATGTGTGTTGGGCCTCTCTGAAATCGTAAATGTGTGCTAATTTGCCTATTTTAATTTCAAAATTGTGCCTTGATTGCCTAAATTGTTGATTCCCTAATTTTTGTGCTTTAATATTGATCGTAATCTTGTGGGTTGTGCTTAATTGTTGTTTAATCTAGTTGGGTGAAGTGTGATTAACCCAAATTATGGGAAAGGACGTGCTTTGCCCAATGATATAGTGTTTGACGTCATTCTTAAGGGCTAAAGTCGTCAAATGGACAATTTTGGCCAAATCAAGGGAAGTCTGAGTACCCCGGTGGCATGGGTCTAATGGGTCTGAGTCTAATTGAGTGGGTGTGTTGTTTGATTTTGTTTTTGGGGGATGCGGGTTTGATTTTGGAAGTTGAGGTAAAAAATGGCACGTTAGGCAGTTTGGCGAGCTGGGTCGAGCTCATCGAACCACTCGACGATTCACCAAAGTCCCTCCAGATCGCCCTTAATTTCATGATGTAGTTGAGTTTGGGTATGTAACTTTGGGTTAGAATCCTGAGATCGCTAAGTGCACTCAGCGACTCACTGAAATTCATCTTTGATCGCCCATTCTGCTTCTAATCCCTAAAATACATTATAACTTTCGGCGGGCTAATCTGTGCTCACCGAAAGAGGTTGGTGATTCCCCGAAAGGCCTTTCTCATCGCCGAAATGCCATTTTTCTTGGAGTTTTTAGTTTGGCAAGCCCGATTCAGTTTGGTGAAGTGACTCGGCGACTCACCGATCGGTTCGGCGAGTCTATCTGCATCCTAATTTCTACATTTTTCTTGAATTGTTTCTAATTATTTCCGATGTACTTTGTAGATATGGCTAGAGCAAAGGTAGCAGGTCTAGACATGTCGCCCCCCAAGAGAGCAAAGGGTATCACAATCAATGAGGATGCAGCTGCATCCAAGGCAAAGGCTACAAAACCTTCCACCACAGGTGGGAAGGGTAAAGGCAAAGGAAAAGCACCGGCCCCTGAGTCACTGGAAGTCAGCTCCGACAGTGAGGGAGTGTACGCCAGTCAACTCACCACATATCAGTGTGAGGGTGAGCACCAGGACCCTCAGGCTACCATTTCTGAGCCTGAGGATGATCAACTACTATTGGCCAGGAGAGCTAAACTGCGCTCCAAGAGGATGCATGATCCATCTAGGATCTGGGTACCCCAGACTGCTACTCCTCTTCCTGTCACAGACCAGGCTGTGGTCCAAGCACCACCTGCACAGGGTCCTTATCCCCGGTCCATGAACAAACTTAAGGCTGAGAGATTGTGGACCATCATCGAGGAGAAGTGACTATCTGTAGATGGAGTGATATACAAATATCCATAACTCTATCGCACCTTAAGGTCCCACAAGTTTCAGATCTTCACAAAACCCCATGTCTGTTACATTCCCAATTGGGTCCGGGAGTTTTACACTGCCTACGGGGCCCTTGTGCCACAAGGTAAAAGAAAGGCTGCCACATTCAAGCCGGTAGATTATGTAGTCATTAGAGGCAAGAAGTTAAAGTGTGACAGAGATAACATTAACACTGTTTTGGAGTGCACAAGCAACATCTCAAATGACTATCAATACATGATCAAGACAAAGTCATTGGAGAGTACGAAAATGTGTTTGGCTCCTCTGTTATTTGATGATAATCCTAAGTGGGCCGAGGATAGAGTGCAAATTGAGAAGAAAGACCTCAATGTAGCAGGGAGGTACTGGTTTGGCTTTATTAGCAGCACTATCATACCGTCCCAGATTGAGTCTAATCTCCGCCACATGAACGCAACCTGTCTTGGTTGCATCATTGATGGGACAAGTCTAAACTTGGGTATGATCATTAGCCAAGAAATGGCCATGAGGGCTACGCAGCGTCAGACTTCACTTCTGTTCCCGGTGTTGATCACTGAATTGTACATATGGGCCTGAGTGCCCCTTGATGAGAAGAAGGATGTGGAAGTGATTCCCACCTCCTGTACCGACATTTGTTGGATAGAGGCTGAGTATTTGAAGGATGAGGCTGAGAAAAAAAAGCAACCTCGTGATAAGAATAAGGATGTGGAAGTGATTCCCCGGTTGTTGATACTGAGACACTACCTGTAAAGGAAGTATTGCCTAATCTGGCCCCTGGGCTTTTAGGTATATCTAGTGTTGTCCCTTCTGTGATTCCTAGTTCCTCTCTAGCTCCCCTGCCTCCTAAGTCTGTTGTTAGTGCCACTGCGTCCTGACCTCCACTCATCTAGGCTGCAATACTACAGATAGGGTAGCTAGCCCATTCTACCTATAGGTATGCCTCCAGGCTTGAGGCCACAGTTCCTGGGATGATCGAGAGGGCCCTTACTGATACTGTGACACCCTTTAGTGTGTCTATTGATGCCCTTGCGGCAAGGATAGTGGTGTATGAGCGAGGCCAGGGAGCCACTAATGAGGTAACGGCCCTAAAGTTCGCAATTGTTGAGTTGAGGAAGGATGTGGACCACATGAAGTCCACAAATATGTCCATGATTTTTGGTACTTTGGAGATCCTTGACATTCCAGTTGATGATGACGTGCCTCCGACTACCACCGGAGATGAGATACGAGTTGAGGAGGTGGATGATGCCAAGTTAGAGGCTGAGACTGATGAGGAGAAGCTCGGTGTCCATGAGAAGCCTAACTATTAGGGCCTTACAGAGGTTAAGGAGGCTATGGTACAGTCCGCCGTGCATATTTCATTAGTAGATACAACCATAGTTGAGTCTAGTGGAGCTAGTGTTGATGTTACATCGGGCACTGATGCCTAGGATCAGAGTGTTGCACCGGGCATTGATGCCCCAATAGATGGAGCAACTGTGTAGACAAAACGTTTTCTTTACCTCCCTCTCTGTCATCTTTATTGACTTTTAGTTATTATTCTATTGCATTTGAGGACAAGAGCCTTTTTATTGGTGGTGGGGTAAGGTATTTCCTTACCTACCTCTTGTGACTATCTTTTGTTTATACTATTGGGTTTTTGTTCTTTGAATTGCGTGTTGATATTTGTTTTATGGATGTTTGAGCTTGTGGCTCTTTATAATTAATGTGAATGGTCTTTGACCCTTCTAAACACTTTTTGTTTGCCACCTCATGTGTGTGATTGTGGATGTTCTTGTGCAAATTTGAGTATCGTTTATGATCAATACTGATGACTTGAATAGTGCTCTTAATCGAACAAAAATGAATGTGCGGCTAAAATGAGGCCAAATGAAGTTGCATAGACAATGTATGAACCTTTTTCATCTCGTTGTAACTAGCTGATTATCAAAGGAGTCTCTTGTGATGACCATTGCACACTAGCGAAAGTGTGAAGTCATGTTTGATATTCGTGTCAGTGCCTTGTGTGATGAGCTTATCGTGAACCTTCTGTGATGACACCTAGAATTTACCCCGTTGGTCCGATTGAAGTCATGCAAGCTTTTGAAATGATCTTAGGCAACAATTTGGAAAAGTGAAACAATTTAACAATATACATCTTTTGTGGCCAACCTTGTGAGTGTGTGAACTTTGCTTGAACCCCTTTTTAGCCTTATCCTTTTCTTGGAAGAAACTTGAAGCAATTCTAACCCCTTTTCATCCATTCACCCATAATCCTCATGAAGTATGGTTTGTTTGAATAGCAAACTTAGGCCAAAAGCCAAATTTGGGGTGTGGTGAAAATAGGAGGAAAATACATAAATGTGAAGAAGTCCCTCTTGATCCATGGTTTTGAAAAAGATGGAACCCCTCCATACAAAAAAAAAAGAGAAAGAAAAGAAGAATGAAAAAGAAAAAGAATGAAAAAGTTGTGAAATAAAGTTGTGAAAGTTGCAAAAATAATGGGGTGTCCGGTATTCCATTGGAAGTGAATAATGGGGTGAATTTTGAGCATGAGTGAAAAAGCTGAAGAAAGGAAGGAAAAATGATGTTCATACCACATTTTATGAGGATAGCATCCATTGAACCTAAATGACCATACCTTTACATTTAGCCCCGTTACAAGCCTTGAAAAGACCTTTTTGATCTTGAGTGAGATGAAATGAACGTTGATTGGAAAATAAGGGCAAACCTATGGGTGAAGTCATGCATGTGTTTATCTTTGTGAGTGTGAGAGTTGTATATGATTCTGTAGCTATGAATTGTTAAAGAATTGTGCGTGAATATGGAATCATCTTTGTTGTGAGGGCATTTGGGTACCTTTGTTGAGCTTGAACTTGCATTTTTTAGCAAGTATTGTGAACTTGAGAATTTTTTATAATGGTGAGTCACAACTTGAACCTTTGAGTGCACAATTGATTCATGCATGAGTAAGTTGAGTCTTGTTGTGTGCATTCATGATTGAGTCTTTTGTAGTACTGTTTCAGACATCCTTTTTGAACTGCTAAACTTGAGTTTTACTTGAGGACAAGCAAAAGTTTAAGTTGGGTATTGATGAGTCTGAGATTTGGACTCATTTAGGCCTTTGTTTATATAGAATTAGTGTCCTCAAATACTTAATTTGTGCCAATAACTTATGTAAAACCCTTGATTTTCAGGTATATGGATTAAGAAACAAAGCAAGGATACTAACAAGCAAAAAGGAACAAAACAGGCTGAAAAGATGAATAAAGGCAGCTTGGTGATCGCCAAGTATACTTGGAGAATTGCCGAATGTCTATTTGACACTTCATCCAATTCTAAGTGTCAACGATCGTTAGTCAATATAAAACCCAACTAAATGAGTTGGGGTCGAATCCCACAGGGAGTGGTACGTGTTTCAGATTCAATTGGGAAGTATGAACATGTTCAAATCAGTCATAGGAATAAAAGTTATCGAATAAAGACATCATTCAAGTTAAGGGGTGACACGAATGTCAAATGGGGGTTTTTGTTTTAATTATCAACTACAAACAGTCACAAACAATAAAGCTTAACAATAATGAGACGGGTTCTTTGGATGCGATCGATTATAGGCTAATATGGACAAATGGGTAATTACAACTATTACTAATTAGCTAGATATTAGTGAGTAGGCTAGGCTATAGTGGAGTAAACTTTCTCTCGAAAAATTTACCCTGAATCAAGTGATTTCTCTCGAACATCAACAAGCATGCAAAATAAAAACAGCCCACACCTTAGTCCATTCACTCTCTCGAGCTGAATGTGTGGGATTTGGTTTAGGATTCACTCTCTCGAGCTGAACCCAGGTCAACCCAATACCCACTGACCATCAACAAATAATTTTGGTTCTAAAACCTCTCTCTCGAGCAGACCAAGAACACAAACCTGGAACTGCATTTGCAACTACAATTCCTAAATTAAACCACAATTAATTATTAAACTCACTTCTAAATAGCATTTAAACTAACACTTAGCAATACCCATAAACTAAATCAGCCCATAATCACACCCCAAGAATTGGAGTTTTAGCTAGACATCATAAAAAGGTAAAAATCGTTACGAAATTGATTATTCATCAACAGGGTAAGAGTAGATTCGTCCTTACAATGCTCCAATTCGAAGAATCTCAAAGACCCACTTCCAATTTCTCAAAACTGAAAAACTTCAATTCTTCAAAGCTCAAGAAAAACTAGAGAAAACTGTCTCTAGATACGAAAAACTTAATAAAAAAATGTTCTAAAGAGTAATTGATACCTAACTGAATGTTCAAAAACATATTTATAGTTGCCACAAATTTGATGTGAAGAGTCACTCGGTGAAGTAAGTCGGGCTCACCGAACCACTCGGTGAGCCGCTCTTTGGTCTATTCCATCGCCCTAATGCCTGGTACTCAGCATCCTCCAGGTCTGTAGCTTTGGGCGATCTATCTTGGCTTCGCGGAATCACTGGGGGATCTGCTGACTGCTCATTTCTATCGCCAACTTGGATTTTCCTTCAGGGCTTGGCACACTGGAACTTTAGGTGGTCAGTCGCTATCCCTCTCCCTCCAATTTGTACCACAGTCACGCCATTCCCTTTCTCAGTCTCTCCAACCATCATCGCGATCCATGTTCCAACATTGATTCCCACCCAGCCTTGTATAGTTAGGACGAGAACCCCGTGACTAGTATGTCAAGTACTGCACTTTTTCATTGTACATGGCCTCAAAGTGTGATTCATCATGATTTTACACCGCTATTAATTCCAACCGCATTCACAGCATTGCAACCACTTCCCATGAAATGTTTCGTCAATAGGCCCATTTGGGTCATCATTTTTGCCATGTTTTCATCTCGCTCCTGATTCTTTTCCAATTGTTCTTTTGTCAACACGAAGTTCAAAGGGGACACCTTGTCAACACGAAGTTCAAAGGATTCCAACCATTCTCTAGTTTTGTTTTTTCGTAAGAAAGGTGATTCACATCACATGTATATTGATTACTGGAAATTGAATAAGATTACCATTAAGAAAAAGTATCATCTTCCAAGGATTGATGATTTATTTGATCAACTCCAAGGAACAAGTTATTTCTCTAAGATTGACCTCTGGTCGGGTTTTCATCAATTCAAGATGAAAGAGAGTAACATTCTAAAGATGAGTTTTGGAACTCAGTATGGTCATTATTAATCTTTATAATGTCTTTTTTTTTTACTAATGCTCTAGTTGTATTCATGGAATTGATGAATAGAGTGTTTAGACAATATCTTGATATGTTGTGATAGCGTTTATCGATGATATCTTGATTAACTCTTGATGTGAGGATGAGAATGTTTATCATTTCATGATTGTGTTACAAATTTTTAAGGATCATGAGTTGTATGCTAAGTTAAATAAATCTGAGTTTTGGTTGAGATTTGTGACTTTTCTTTGTCACATTATTTCCGGTAAGGGAATTAAGGTTGATCATAAGAAGACAGAAGAAGTTAAGAAATTGGCCTAGACTTCTATCCCTCTCAGATATTCGAAGCTTCTGGGCTTTGGCGGGTTATTATAGAAGGTTTTGGGAAAGGTTTTCTTTGATAGCCTCTTCATTGATGACATTGACCCAAAAGAAGGTTAAGTTCTTGTGGTCGGAAGCATGTGAAAAGAGTTTTCAAGAGTTGAAATATAGGCTTACCTTTACTCCAGTGTTGGTTATCCATAAGGTTCTGATGGGTTTGTGGTGTATTCTGATGCCTCAAGGATTTGATTAGGGTGTATTCTTAGGTAAAATGGGAAAGTTATAACTTATGCTTCAAGGAAACTTAAGATTCACAATAAGAACTATCATATACATGATTTGGAGTTAGCGGCGGTTGTTTTCACCTTAATGATTTGGCGGCATTATTTGTATGGTGTCCATGTTGATATCTTTAACAATCACACAAGTTTGCAATATGTATTTAACTAAAAGGTCTAAATCTTCGCCAAAGCAGGTGGATTGAATTGCTTAAGGAATATGACATGAGTTTTATTTATCACCCCGCTAAGGCGTCTGTAGTGGTGGATACTCTTAATCGACTAGCAATGGGTAGTGTTGCACATGTTGAATAAGATAAAAAGAAGTTGGTTCGTGATGATCATAGATTGGCCTTCTCAGGTGTTCGTTTAGTTGATTCTAATGAAGGTGGTGTAGTTGTTCACAATTGTTCATAATCATCATTTGTATCGAATGTGAAAGTTAAGCAAGATCGTGATCCAGTATTCATTGATTTGAAGATTTCGGTTTCCAAAAAAGCCATTGAGGCTTTCTCCTAAGGGATAGATAGTGTTCTTCGATATCAAGGTAAGTGATATGTTCCAAATATTTATGATTTAAAGGAACAAATTTTATCGGAAGCCCATAGTTCTCGATATTTTATTCACTTGAGAGCTACCAAGATGTATTGTCACTTGCCGGAGGTCTATTGGTGGAATAGGATGAAGAAAGATCTTTCAAAATTTGTGGCTAATTGTCCTAATTGTCAATAAGTGAAAGTTAAGTATCAAAGTATGGGAGGTTTGTCCCAAGATATTAGTATTCCTACTTGGAAATGGGAAGATTTGAATATGGACTTTATGGTTGGTTTACCCCGCAGCCAGCGACAATATGACTCAAGTGGGATTGTTGTGGATTGTATGACAAAGTCAGCTTATTTCTATCTCATCAAGGTTTCATACTCGTCGGAAGACTATGCTAAGTTGTATCAAAAGGAAATGGTTAGGTTACATGGGCTGCCCCTGTCGATTATCTCCGACTATGGTGTACAATTCACTTCTCAATTTTGGAAGTCTTTCCAAAAGGGTTTTGGTATTCGTGTCAAGCTAAGTACAAGCTTTCATCCTCAAACCGATAGAATATCGGACACCAATGGAATACCGAACACCGCTTCCATTCCCGGTGTTGATCACCGAATTGTGCAGATGGGCCCGAGTGCCTTGTGATGAGAAAAAAGATGTGGAAGTGATTCCCGCCTCCTGTACCGACATTTGGTGGATAGAGGCTAAGTATTTGAAGGATGAGGCTGAGAAGAAGAAGGAAGCCCCGTGATAAAAAGAAGGATGTGGAAGTGATTCCTCTGTTGTATATACTAAGACACTACCTGCAGAAGCAGTATTGCCTAATCCGGCCCCTGGGATGAGTGTACTCAACCACCTAAAGAGATCACTTTTCACAAAAACTTATCTCCCATGAGCATTACCTATCAAGGAGGAACTTACAACTTAGAGAAGCAAACTACCTTAGGGAAATCTCAATATCCCTTCTATTTCCAATTCTTAATTTCCTTTCTTCGAATATTAGAGGTATTGGGTCTAGTGGATCTATTTGAAGACTCGTTATTTTTCAACAACAATTTCACCTACCTCTTTTATGCCTCCAAGAACCTCCAAATGACAATAGAAAACTAGAGAAACTCAAAAGGAGACTAAGGAAGGATCATAGCTTCGTCAATAGTAACAACAAGATATGGGTTTACTGTAATCACGAGATAATTTATTAATGCTCAACTACATCTCATCCGATACTAGGTGTAGATAATCGTAATCTAGTATAAACCCAACAAGTGAGTTGGGGTCGATCCCACAGAGAGTGATACAATTTCGAATTGAATTATGAAGTTATAAATGCGATTTAAATGGTTGTAGGAATAGGAATTATCAGAAACTTTTATTTAAATCAAAAGGATGACATCAATGTAAGGTGAGGATTTTTATATCAGATAGAAGTCACAACCACAACTATTAACAAGAATAATCAAATGAGTAAGAGGTACTTGGAGGAATGACCAACTAATTGCCAATTCTCACTCAATGGGTGTTAGGTAATTACTAAAAGGTACTAAATCTTCATGGGCAGGATGGGCCTTAGATGAGATAATTTTCTTTCAAACAACTACCTCGTTTCAATTGAGTTCTTTCGAACCTTAACAGGCTAAATAAGAAAACCTGCCCAAAACCTCACTACATCTACTCTCTCAAGCTAGATAGGTAGAATAGGACTAAATATTTACTATCTCGAGCTGAACCCACAATGACCAAATCAGTACGAATGCTAGTTTATCACCTTGGTTTTACACCTTTCTCTCAAGCAAGCAAATCACATTGAAATAAACATTCAACAAAGAACTATAACCTCAACAATAAATCAGACCCACTTCGAATTAGTGCTACAATCAATAATTTCTAACACCCACTCACCTAAATTAAGCAATTAGTCACATGGTCAAACTCCCAAGAATAGGGGTTTAGCTATTTATAATAAAAATAGAAAATTCAATACCTATTACATGATCCATAGCTGGGTATTGATTTCCAAAATCTTATAATAAATAAATCTTGCTTTAATTACAACACCTGAGTAGAAATCTCAAAAACAATGCTTCAAACCAACAAAATAAGTGTTTCAGTTCTCAATCTCCCTTTGCACAATGTTTGGAATGCCCTTTCTCTTCAAAAAAATATCAATTTATACTGATCCAAAATTTGGCCTTTTTTGGGCCAATCAGCGAGGAAAGTCGGGCTTCGCCGACCAGTCAACGAATCGCCAATCACACTTGTCCATCGCCCTTTTAGCTCAGTTTTCATCCTTTTTGTACTGTAACTTTCGGTGGTCTTTGTCGATGTTCGCCCTTTGTTCCTTTTTATCACCACTCTACTTGAAGCTTCACTGATAGTCTTGTGCAATTCGGCGGATACAACCCCTCTTCGCCGATCCATTCGACGAGTCGCCAATAAGGAACATCCTTCGATTAAATTTCTCTCATCTCAGAGGTGGTGTTCTGTCAAATTGGGCGGGCTAAGAGCCACTCGGCGGACCGTCGAGTGGTCTTGGAGATCACTAGGATCGATTTTCTCCACTTTTTCAGATTATTGGTTCCTTTTTTGTCCAGTAGTGTCATTGCCTTGCTCCTTAGCCTGTAATGGTGCAAATCATCTCTCTAACATCAGTTTAAAGCATAAATTTAGCATATGAGGAAATTTATACTATCACAACAAAGCTCTAAATGAGTCAAAATCTCGAATTCATCAACACCCCAACTTAAACTTTTGTTTGTCCTCAAGTAAAACTTAAGATCAACAGTTCAATAGGGATGTCTACAAACAGTGTTGCATAAGACTCAACATGAATGCACACAACAAGGTTCAAACTACTCATACAATGTTCAATTGTGCATTCAAAGATTGAAATTGTGACTCACCATTATCAAGGATACTCAACTTCACAATACTTGCCTTAAATGCAAGTTCAAGCTCAACAACGGTACTCAAATGCCGTCAAAACAATTATGATTCCACATTCACACCAAAATTCTTCAACAATTTAAAGTCCCGGAATCACCTACAACTCTCACACTCAAAAATACGAACACATGCATGACTCCACCCATAGGCTTGCCCTTATTTTCCAATCAAAATTCGTTTCAGCTCAGTAAAGATCGCAAAGGTCTTTTTAAGGCTTGTCACGGGACTGAGTGTAATGGTATGATCATTTAGGCTTAGTGGCTTCTACCTTCATGAAGTGTGCCTAAAAATCACTCTTTCTCCTTCTCTTTCACATAAAAACATGTTCAAACTCCAACCCATTATTCAACTAGACATCAATCACCGGATACCCCATTTTTCACTATGTTCACACACTTTATTTCACAATTCTTGCATTTTTCAATCTTTTTTCTTTTTTTTCTTTTTTTGTTACATGGAGCGGCTCCATCTTTTTTCAAAACAATCCATCAAAGGGGGGATTCTTCACACTTCTTGACTTTACTTCTTTTTTACCACACTCCCAACTTAGGCTTTTGGCCTAAGTTTGCTATTCAAACATACCAATATTTCATGAAAGTTTTAGGTGGTGGGATAAAGAGGTCAAAGTTGCTCAAGTTTCTTCCATGAAAAGGATTGGCTAAAAAGGTACCAATCTAGGTTCACACATCTCACAAGGTTGACCACAAAGAGGTATATTATCAAATTGGCTCACTCTTCAAAATTCATGCCTAAGATTATTTCAGTTGTTCGATTCACTAAATCAAGTAGACCAACGGGGCAAGTTCTAGGTGTCATCAAACACAATGTTCAAAACAACCTAACCACATAAGGCATTTGTAGCAATATCAAACAAGACTCCACACATTCTAGCTAGCGTTCAGTGTTCATCACAAGAGACTCATTTGACAACCGGTTAGTCACAACGAGATGCTAAAAGTTCACATATTGCCTAAGTAACTTTGTATGCCTCATCGTAGCCACACATTCATGGCATTTAATTAAGAGCACTATTCAGATCATCGGTATTGACCACAACCAACACTTGAAAATGTGGGAGAACAACAAGCTACTTGCACCCCCACCAAAAGCATCCAACATCGTCCTCAATGTTATCAAAGAACAAACACAACAAAAAAGTAAACAACATACAATAAAAATAAAAATAAAAAGGATAGGCACTTCCACTTTAAAAAATGGAGTAGGGTGAGAAGGGATCTTCACTAAGTAGCCATTTGGCGAGAGGTTGTAGAGGCCGCCAAACTACATTTAGATCGCCAAAATATCCAGACTGCAACCACTCCAATTTGGGGCAAGAAGGCGAGCAAGATCGGGTATGCCGAGTAGCATCGGTGCATCCCTAATTTACATGAAACCTCACCTAAATTTCTAGGAATCCAACCTTGCAGGATTGTGCGAAGGGCGGAGAAAGTTGGGCTCATCCAATCTTTTTGGTGCATCGCTAAGTGGTCTGAGTAAATCGCCAAATATTCCAGTATCTCAGCTCACTTTTGATGCCACAAAAGTGAGCAAAGTCGAGATCGCCAAACCCACTCGGTGGATCGCCGAAGGGTCCTGGTGTCGTAGAATCACCCATACCTGCACGTTTAGAACACATTATTCAAAACAACTAATGCATGGGTTGCCTCCCAAGAAGCGTCTTATTTAACGTTGTGGCACGACGTGGAAATGCTTTCAAGAATCTTCCAAGTACACCACTTCAATCACTGAAATCTCATGGCATTCTCCAAAATATAACTCCAAGTGTTGTCCATTCACGTTGAAGGTTGGACCTTCCTTACCTTCGACTTCAATGGCCCCATTTGTGAACACTTGTGTTATTCTAAATGGACCAGACCACTTTGACTTGAGCTTTCCCAGAAAGAGTCTCATTCGAGAATTGTATAGCAACACCTAGTCTCCAACTCGAAATCATCTCATAAGGATTTTAGAGTAGTACCATTTCTTCATCTTCTCCTTGTTGAGAGCTGAACTTTCATATGCCCTAAACCTGAATTCATCCATTTCGGTCAGCTGATCTACTCTTCCTTTACCTAACCATGATTTAATGCCTTAAATTCCCATAGTGCATTGTGTTCCAGTTCAATCGGTAAATGACAAGATTTCCCAAAAACATGCTGATATCTGGACATGCCAATTGGTGTCTTCTAAGCAGTATGATATGCCCAAAGAGCATCCTCTAGCTTTCAGGACCAATCAATCCTATTTGCATTCACGGTATTAGCCAAGATACTCTTAATCTCCAGATTCGACACCTCGACTTGGCCACTCGTTTGAGGATGATATGGTGTTGCCCCTTTATGTTTCACTCCGTATTTACTTGTCAAGACCCAGGGGTACACCCTAGATGTAACATGTGGTATAAAATCTCGAAGGACTCCATACAAGCTACTTAGCATAACATAACATAAGAAATATAACAATAAGAATAAAAATGCATTTCAAGTCTAAATTTTTCATAAAAGAAAAGCGAAAGTCTAGACTCTAAGTCTCAACATAGACATACATTACAATATTCGAAGTGAAAAGGAACACAACCATACAACAAAGTCTGAAAAGGAAATACAAGAAATTAACTACAATGAGATAACATTCGTCCAAAATCATGAGGACTCGCCAACAAGATAGGAGAATTAGCAAATCCAAGATTTAGCCACAACGATGATCACCATGAGAACCAGACCCTACACTAGGGAAAATGTAGGAAAAGTAGGGGTTTGCACAAAAATGTACTAAGTATGGTCGTTATGCATAAAAACATTAAAAACATGTGAAAAGGACATTTCATTTGAAAGCATACCATTTGCCAAGTTTGAACATCATATAAGCCGATAGAAGTCATAAGTGATAATCATGGACAACATAAGTCAATATCATCTTAAAACCTTTGAACTCATAATCAAAGTCTCTTTAGTAACCATAGTTCATTATTCATGTTCTTATTGTGGGAGAATAGCCTTAACCGACATAGAGACCATGTAAGCTAAAACATGATCACCCGGTGTCTCCTACACCAAAAAGGGTTGTTCTACTTACCTAAGGTAGAACGATGAACTCTTCGATTAGGTGGATCTACTATCTAGATAACTTATGGGGGCACATAGTTTATGGGATATGGAGATTGCTACTAGAAACCCGGCCTCTACTAATGGGGGAGCTTCCATATCATGAGACCTCTTCTAGAAACCCGGCCTCTACTAATGGGAGAGCTTTCATGTCATTGTCAATATCTACTTGTGCTAAGCATAATTCCCATGGAATACTTTATTAAGTCTTACTTAACTCATGTCTCATGGAAGAATTTCCTTGACAATCAATCCAGGTTAGTTCATTAGGATAGCTGTTATTCATTGATTCAATTAGGTAAGAATAACCTTTCAACCTAAGAATCCTTTCTATGTGAGAAAACCTTTTACATCATGGTTGTAAGTGTTTCATAAGAATGAACTTTCCACAACACCATCAACATTGGCACTTTACTCACAAAGCACCTTCATAGCATTTACAAAAGTTTCATAAGATCATGCATAAACTCCAAGGTTCAAAGCCATCATCAATCACCAAATCTAGAATTTAAGCATTAGATGGGGATTTCATCATAAATTCATGTAATTCTATCAATTCATACATTAGATCATAAAAACACTTCTTTCTCAATCAACAACCCAACTTTATGAGATCACAATTAAGAGAAATTTGGGGATTTGCATGGGTTCATATGGGAAGTATCATAAAAGCATTGTAGTTCATCAATTCATGCATATATAGACAAAATTAAACCATTAAAATCATTAGATCAAAGTACCCATAGTGAATGAATAAAACCCTAGCTAATTGGGGAAATCTGCCATTTGGAATTGAAGATTTTGAGAGGGCTCCATGGGTGAAACCTACCCATGGATGAAAACCACCATACTTCAATCATAAAGCCCTAAGAATTTAATGTAAAGCTCCTTGCTTCTTTAACCCTATCCTTCTTCTTCTTCTTCTTTGAGTTTTCTAGAGAGAAATTTTTTGGAGAGGAGGAAGTTTTGGGAAGATTTGAGTTTTAGAAATCATGAGGTGAATGACTTAATTTGGGGGTTTTAAATTGTTATATAGGTGATGTAATTTAGGCCAAAACGATATACTTAATATTAATTAAAACCGGAAAACCGCAAATTCACCTAAACTAACTCCAAAAAATAGTTTCCAGGTCACCACCCATGACCCTCACTGACGGACCGTGGTTGGACCCACGGCCTGTGCTAGTGAAGCATGGGTTGGGACTCAGAGAGTTGATTTTTAGGGCTTCACCTGTGGCCCTCACCCATGGGCGTGGACTGACCAGGCGGTTTTCTAGGGGTCCTCCTCAAGGACCCATGGTTGGTCCTTGGGGGTCGTACCATGACGTTCTAACACGAAATACCTTTATTTTTAAGTACGGGGAGTTACATCCATGACTCTAACCCTCACGTTAAGCTCTAGTTTAGCCAAGTAATTTCCGAAGTGTTACAATATCTCCCCCTTGCGATCATTTGTCCTCGAATGATGATCTAGATACCTTATTAAAGTAAAGACTCTAGACTAGAAGCCCGTCATGCATGAAACACCAAAAAAATGCACACTTCAAAGGAGGAAACATCAACTCCATCTCAAACATAATCAACGCATCACAAGTAAACATGAAGTACATCTAACAACCCATTATGCATGAAAACTCAACATTTCTCATATTCATTGGAGGAACTACCTTCTCCAAGCTTTAAAGCATGCTCAACACAATATCATAAAACCATTAGGCCATTTTCTCAAGAAAAGTATATACATAGAAAGCATGTTCATCAATTCATCTCATGAAGTCAAATAGGCAACTCATACTCAATGCACAACAACATGGGGAAAATCAATCATGAAAAATCATTTTCTTACCAAACATGAATTTCTCAAGAACATACATAAAATAAGGAAATCATGGAAACACATAAATCACACATGACTCCTAAACAAGAAAACTCAAGAGGAACTCATTACCTCAAGTTGGAATAGGAGAGGTAAGAAAAAGATGAGGATAGCAGGACTTCATATCGGCCTCGGCCTCCCAAGTAGCACCCTCAACTAAATGATTCCTCCACAATACCTTCACGGAGGCAACTTCCTTATTTCTCAATCTCTTGACTTGCCGATTTAGGATCTCAACCGGTATCTCATCATAAGGAAGATTCTCCTTAATCTCTAAACCCTCTAAGGGAACTATGGTTGATGGATCCCCAATACATTTCTTCAACATTGATACATGGAACAACGAATGCACCAATGCCAACTCATTTGGAAAATATAACTCATATGCAACCTTGTCGACACGTCTCAAAATCTCGTAAGGACCCACAAATCGAGAACTAAGTTTCCCCTTTTTCCCAGACCTCATAACACCCTTCATGGGTGAGATTTTCAAATAAACCCAATAATACACATCACTTCGAGATCTCTCCTTCTAACATCGGCATAGGACTTTTGCAGACTTTGGGTCTTTCTCAACCTCTCTCTAATAACTCGAATCTTCTCAATGGCCTCATGCACCAATTCCATACCTAGGAGGCAAACTTCTCCCACTTCAAACCATCGTATAGGAGACCTACATCTCCTACCATAGAGAGCCTCAAAAGGATCTATGTCGATACTCGAATGATAACTATTATTATAAGAAAAATTGACTAACAGCATATGGTCATCCCAATTTCCCTTAAAATCTATAACGCAAGCCCTATACATGTCCTCTAAAGACTGAATGGTGCGCTCTGCTTGACCATCCGTTTGAGGGTGAAAAGTTGGTCTAAGCTTCACCTTGGTACCTAGCCCCTTTTGGAAAGACCTCCAAAACTGCGAAGTAAATTGGGTACCTCGATCCAAAATTATATACAAGGGTACTCCATGTAACCTTACTATATCCCTCAAATAAAACTTAGCATACTCTTTCATCGAGTAGGACACCTTGACGGGAATGAAATGAGCGGACTTAGTCATTCGGTACACTATTACTCATATGGAGTCATGTTGCTGCCGAGTATGTGGCAAGCCTACAATAAAATCCATGTTCACATCTTCCCATTTCCAAGTAGGGATAGCAATATCTTGTGACAAGCCTCCCTGCCTTTGGTGCTCAACCTTTACTTGTTGACAATTAGGACATTTGGCCACAAATTCCGCGATGTCCTTTTTCATCCCATTGCATAAGTAGTCTTCCCGTAGGTCACGGTACATCTTGGTGGCTCCCGGGTGAATAGAATACCGAGAACTATGGGATTCTTCTAGAATTTTCTCCCTCAAGCCATCAACATATGGGACACACAACCTACTTTGATACCTTAGTACCCAATCTCCACCTTGGGAGAAAGCCTCAACGGACTTTTTAAGTACCACCTCTTTCAACTCACCCAAGATAGGATCAAGACTTTGCTTTGACTTCACATCCATTACAAAGGAAGATTAGGAACCATTATGGACCATGACACCATCTTTGGCGGAGTCCACTAGTTGAACACCTAGTTGGGCAAAACTATGCACATCACGAACCAACTCTTTCTTTCATCCTCTACATGAGCTACACTACCCATTGACAGCCTACTAAGAGCATCCACTATCATATTATCCTTGCCGGGGTGATAAAGGACACTCATATCATAATCCTTCAATAATTTTTAACACCTTATCTGACGAAGATTCAAGTCCTTTTGACTAAACACATATTGTAGACTCTTTTGATCGGTGAAAACATCAACATGGACCCCATACAAATAGTTCCTCCATATATTTAAGGAAAAAACAACCGCTGCTAACTCAACATCATGGAAAGGATAATTCTTCTCATGGAATTTAAGTTACCTTGAAGCATAGGCAATGACTTAACCATTTTGCATAAGAACACTTACCAACCCAACTCTTGAGGCATCACAATACACCACAAAACCATCAGATCCTTCCGGTAAGGTCAACACTAGAGCGGAAGTAAGTCTATATTTTAATTCTTGGAAACTTGTCTCACAATCTTCCGACCACACAAACTTAGCCTTCTTTTGAGTCAATTCCATCAAAGGATAAGCAATGGAGGAAAATCCCTCAACAAACCTTCTATAGTAACCGGCCAAACCCAAAAAGCTTCTAATGTCGGAGGGAGTTAGAGGTCTAGGCCAACTCTTGACCGCATCCATCCTCTTAGGATCTACCTCAATACCCTTGCTTGACACAATATGACCAAGGAAAGCTACAAACCTCAACCAAAATTAACACATGCTAAACTTTGCAAAGAGTTGTTGATCCTTAAGAACTTGCAGCACAATTCTCAAATCGTCCACATGTTCATTCTCACTCCTTGAATAAATCAAAATATCATTGATAAACACAATCACAAACATGTCTAGGTATTGCCTAAACACTCTATTCATCAAGTCCATGAACACCGCTGGAGCATTAGTCAACGCAAATGACATTACACAAACTCATAGTGACCATACCGGGTTCTAAAGGCCCTCTTTGGAATATCATCCCCTCTCACCCTCAATTGGTGATAACCCGAACGAAGATCAATCTTAGAGAAATAACTAGCCTCTTGAAGTTGGTCAAACAAATCATCAATTCTCAGAAGAGGATACTTATTCTTGATGGTCACTCTATTCAATTGACAATAATCGATGCACATTCGATGAGACCCATCCTTCTTTCTAACAAATAACACGACAGCACCCCATGGAGAGGTACTCGGTCGGATGAAGCCCTTATCTAATAAATCCTCTAGTTCCTCTTTCAACTCTTTCAACTCCGCCGGATCCATTCAATAAGGAGGGATATAGATAGGTTGCGTATCCGATAAAAGGTAAATACCAAAATATATTTCCCGCTCGGGAGGATTATCAGGAAAAGCATCAGGGAAAACTTCCAGGAATTCATTTACTATCGGAACGGACTCTAGAGAAGGGGTTTCAGATTGAACATTCCTCACCCTAACAAGATGGTAAATGCACCCTTTTGAGATCATCTTCCTAGATTTAAGACAAGAGACAAATTGACCTCTAGGCATGGAATTTCCCCCCTTCAACTCTAAAATAGGCTCATTTTGAAATTGGAATGTAACCACCCAAGTCCTACAATCGATAGAGGCATAACATGCATGCAACCAATCCATACCCAAAATCACATCGAAGTCTAACAGGTATAACTCTACCAAGACCACCAAAGTAACTCTATGGGATAAGGAAATAGGACATCTTTTATAAACCCTCTTAGCCACCACAGAATCACCAACCGAGGTAGAGACCAAAAAAGGTTCTAATAACACTTCGGTGAGCATGTCAAAATTCGTGGCCACATAAAGTGTCACTAAGGACAAAGTAACACCGGGATCTAACAAGGCATACACATCAATACAAAAGACTTTTAACATACCGGTCACTACATCCGGGGAGCTCTCTTTTTCACCTCAGGATTGGAGAGCATAAAAGCGGATTTGCTTTGGGGCATTAGAGTTTGAACCACTTGGAGGAGCTTGTTTACCTTCCTTTCCCTTTGACGAAAGCATGGGGGAATCTCTCATCTTGTGGCCAATCTTACCGCAACTAAAACACCCATCGGTGCCGACTAGGAACTTACCATCATGTTTCTTCCCACACTTGGCACATGTAGATCTAGCAAAAGAAGAACCACCTTCATTTCCTCCTTGAGATTTAGGGTTAGACACCCTTTCCTTATTAGACTTAGGAGGAGGACTATATGAATCTTAACTAGAAAACCTTTATCAAAATCTAGCTCGACCTTGTCTATCGGACCTTGAGTTAGAAAAATTCCCATCACCGGTTCTAGCCCTTCTTACCTCTCTATTATTCTCCTTGAGTTTATCCTCCTTAATTTTTTGTGCATGGACCATGAGGCGAGAGATGTCCATGTCACTGATAAGCATGGCAGTACGACACGCTTTAACCACCTCATCGGATATACCCGTCACAAATTTATTCTTTCTGGCCCTAGCATCTACAACCATAAATGGAGCATACTTAGACAATTGAGTGAACTTTAGGGCATACTCCTTCACACGCATACTCCCTTGACGTATATTAATGAAATTTTGTGCCTTTGCTTCCCTCATCTCTAAGGGAAAGAATCTATCAAGAAATGCTGATTTAAACATCTCCCACTCTACGGGACTTGCTCCCACCGGCCTTGCCTCCTTCCACTGACCATACCATACTTGAGAAACCCTTTTAGTTGGTAAGCGGCCAATTCCACCTTCTCTTGTGGAGACACCCCCAGGATAGCAAGTATTTTTTAAACCTCGTTGACAAACTCTTGAGGGTCCTCTTCAACCTTGGTGCTATACAATTCGGGAGGGTTCATTCTAATAAAATCACTCACTCTTCAAGTGGCCGAATTCACATTAGGATTCACCGGAGCTACAACTTCTCTACTAGTTTGAGCCGTCACGGCTTGAGCTAACATTTGGAAAGCCGACCTAAACTCCGCATGGGTTACATTCTCAACCAAAGGATCTATCGAAACTTAGGGAGCTTAAGGAGGAGCTCCTTGATTCATATTGTCCTCTTCCATCCTTCTAGCATTAACCCTTCGTGTATTCATAGCCTAAAGACACAAGAGAAGGATTAGGAAAGAGAAATATTTAAGAGTTAAACTCTAAGGCACGACTTAAGAGTAATGAAGAAGTGAAATTTCCTAAACATCTTATAGCCTCTCATTCATAAGTGTGGCGCGCTTCACATTCATCAACAAGATTCTACTAGACGTGGCTTATCAGACATCATCCTAGAATCATTCTAAGCCTTGTACTCTGATTACCAAGTTTGTCACGACTCAGGGTACCCCGTAGATGTAACATGGCGTATAAAACTCCGAAGGACTCCATATAAGCCACTTAGCATATCATAACATAAGAAATACAACAATAAGAGTAAACACACATTTCAAGTCTAAAATTTTCATAAAAGAAAAGCAGAAGTCTAGACTCTAAGTCTCAAGATAGCCATCTATTATAATATTCGAAGTGAAAAGGGACACATCCCATACAACATAGTCCAAAAAGGAATTACAAGAAATGAACTACAATGAGGTAACATCCGTCCTCAAATCATGAGGACTCACCAACAAGCTAGGAGAATAAGCAAATCCAAGCTCTAACCACAACGATGTTCACCTTGAGAACCGGACCCTACACTTGGGAAAATGTAGAAAAAGTAGGGGTTAGCACAAAAATGTACGAAATGTTGTATCCATGCATAAAAACATTAAAAACATGTGAAAAACACATTTTATTTGAAAGCATGCCATTTTCCAAGTTTGAACATCATAAAAGACAATAGAAGTCATAAGTCATAATCTAGGACAACATAAGTCAATATCATCTTAAAATCTTTGAACTCATAATCAAAGTCTCTTTAGTAACCATAGTTCATTATTCATTTTCTTATTGTGGGAGAATAGCCTGAACCGATATAGAGACCATGTGGGCTAAAATTGATCACCCGGTGTCTCCCACACCAAAAAGGGTTGTTCTACTTGCCTAAGGTAGAACCATGAACTCTTAGCGTAGGTGGATACAATATCTAGATAACCTATGGGGGGGACATAGTTTTTGGGATACAGAGATTGCTACTAGAAACCCGGCCTCTACTAATGGGAGAGCTTACATCCCATGAGACCTCTTCTAGAAACTCAGCCTCTACTAGCGAGAGAGCTTCCATCTCATTGTAAATATTAACTCGGTGCTAAGCATAATTCCACCAGAATACATTATTAAATATTTCTTAACTCATGTCTCATGGAAAAATATCCTTGACAATCAATCCAGGTTAGTTCATTAGGATATCTCTTATTCATTGATTCAATTAGGTGAGAATATCCTTTCAACCTAAGAATCCTTTCTATGTGAGAAAACCTTTCACATCATAGTTGTAAGTGTTTCATGAGAATGACCATTCAATAACACAACAACACCATCAACATTGGCACTTTACTCCTAAAGCACCTTCATAGCATTTACATAAGTTTCCTAAGATCATGCATAAACTCACACTTTGCCCTTCCAAGGTTCAAAGCCATCATCAATTACCACATCTAGAATTTAAACATTAGATAGGGATTTCATCATAATTTCATGTAACTCTATCAATTCATACATTAGATCATAAAAACACACCTCTTTCTCAATGAACAACCCAACCTATGAGATCACAATTTAGAGAAATATGGGGATTTGCATGCGTTCATATGGGAAGTATCATAAAATCATTGTATATCATCAATTCATGCATATATATATATATATATATATATATATATATATAATTAAACCATTAAAATCATTACATCAAAGAACCCATGGTGAATAAAGAAAACCCTAGCTAATCAGAGAAATCTACCATTTGAAATTGAAGATTTTGAGAGGGCTCCATGGGTGAAAGCTACCCATGGATGAAAACCAACATACCTCAATAACAAAGCCCTAAGAATTTGATGTAAAGATCCTTGCTTCTTTAACCCTAGCCTTCAACTTCTTCTTTTTCTTCTTCTTTGAGTCTTCTAGAGAGAGAATTTTTCATAGAGGAGGAAGTTATGGGAATCGATTTGAGTTTTAGAAAAAATGAGGTGAATGACTTAATTTGGGGGGTTTAAATCCTTATATAGGTGATCTAATTTAGGCTAAACCGATATCACTTAGTATTAATTAAAACCGGAAAACCCCATTGTGCTCTTAAACTAACTCCCAAAAATAGTTTCCAAGTCACCACCCACGACCCTCACTGACGGACCGTGGTTGGACCCACGACCCTTGCTGATGAAGCATGGGTTGGGATTAGAGAGTTAATTTTTCAAGTCTTGACCTACGTCCCCTCACCCACGGGCGTGGACTGACCAACGGGGCGTAGGTCCCTTTCGTTGGCACTATATAAGCAGTTTTCTAGGGATCCTTCTCAAGGACCCATGGTTGGTCCTTGGGGTCGTAGCTTGACGTTCTAACACGAAACCCTTTATTTTTAAGTAGCTGGAGTTACATCCATGACTCTAACCCTCACGTTAAGCTCTAGTTTAGCCTACTAATTTCCGGAGTGTTACATTACTCAATTAAGAAGAAAACAGCCGGTTGCAAAAATGTGAACCTCCATCATCGATAATAGCCTGAGGGGTGCCAAATCTTGCAAAGATGTAGCGTTTTAAAAATTGAACAACGCTTTTCCCTTCATTGTTGGGTAGTTCCACGGCTTCCACTCATTTAGAAACGTAATCCACAACCACCAAAATATATTTATGATCAAACGAACTCACAACTGGACCCATGAAATCTATTCCCAAACATCGAATAACTCAACTTCCAAAATAGGTTTAAGAGGCAACTCATGCCTTCTGGACACCCCACCTTGATTTTGGCATTGTATGCATTTCTTGACAAATTCATGAGCATATTTGTAGAGGGTTTGCCAATGGTAACCACTTTGAAGTATTTTAGCGGCGGTTCGCACACCGCTATGATGACCATTAACCGACGAAGCATGACAAGCATTGAGAATTTCATTGCCTTCCTCTTCAGGCACACACCGCCTAATAATATGGTCTGCACATTCTCTAAATAAAAATGGCTCATCCCAAAAGTATCTCTTGTATTGGAACAAGAATCAATTTTGTTGATAGAATGTAACACCCCGGAAATTCTATGGCCTAAGTTAGAGCCTCACCTTATGAATAATGACTTAAAAATAGTTAAAATGAGGTTTCTAAACCTAATTTAATGTAATTGACTTAGTTTGGAAGAGTAAAAGTCTAAACGTCAAGAAACGACCAAGACGTCCGGAAACTAGAGAAGAATGTGTCCTAGTGTGTCCTTAGGTTTTGGG
>JAJOOO010021992.1:0-36684 GCA_029582685.1 Solanum piurae
GTAATAACTAAGACAAACATCGATTATGATGTCTAATATGAGGTAAAGGTAAGGGTTAGTAAATTATACACACGTAGCCGGACCAAGGTGCGGGGTGAAATTCTCTAGATGCCGGACCAAGGATTTAGAGATACCTAAGTTATCACTTTGCATGTAATACACTAGGAGAGGATTGTTATTACTAGGATTACTGTGTTATGAGCTTGTGGGGAACACGTATACCCTAGTTATTTCTCTCATCTTGATAACAACAAAAATTGACTGCTGATTTCTGATTTCTGATTACTTATTGAATTCTTATAATTGGTTTCATAAAACCGCCCCTTTTTATTAATTGTTTTTTATTGGAAGTACTTTGACTAATTGGCTATAATTGTATGTTAAAGTAAAGTCTAAACCATTTTCCTCGTGGGATCGACCCCAACCTACAAGTTGGGTTCTTTACTGGATAACGATCGCTTATGCTTCTTTAGGGAGGTGTAATTTGAGCGTATCATGTCTTCAACAGAATTTAAGTCACGGGTTGTTTGATCTTTTCCCCTATGCGTTAGACACCTAAACTATGTCGTTTAACCCCTAAACTATGCGGCTTTGGTCAGTTTTAGTCTAGTAAACTAATTAGAACCTAACCTAATTAGTTATTCACAAAAAATCATCAAACTTAGAGAAAAATAGAAGAAAAAGTCGAGCAGCCCTAGTTCAAGAATGCAACAAGTTTTCATCAGTTCCAACCCTGAATTTGAAAGATTTCTGTGTTAATATCGTCACCAGGTATGTGGCATTTCACTAGTGGGTTCCTTTCGCCCATTAGGTCCCTAGAATTAAGTCAGATTCTTGATTCCCTTAATATTATCTAGACCTATGGTTTTTAGAATTTCAGCAGATCAGTATAAATTAGTTACTTTAATGTTCCTTATCAGATTTTCATGATTATAGTATGGTTTGGTATGAAATCATTCATAAATTAAGAATCCTAGCTATGTAGTTCTTTTAGTTCATGAATTGCACATTCTAGGTCAGTTTATTCAGTTATACATGCTCCAGTTATGAATGTTTCATTATCAGTACATTAATGTTGCATTTTCAGTTAACATGTCAGTATTTTGAGCTATCCAGTATTACAACATTTCAGTTATAAATTTCTGAATTACATAATCAATTGGGAGAAGCTTAATACCGAGTGGACTAGGGTCAGTCACCTGCAAGTCCCAGAACTACGTGCCCCGTAGGTTGTAAGGCCCCTATGTGGGCATCATCTTAGTGATCACGCCAGTCATGCCTCTATACCTCTGGCAGGGTATATTGGGTCCTCTCGATGGGGCGTATACATCAGACTCTACATTTAGCTCATGTGGTTTTATGTCAGTTATTAGTACTCCCACAGTTCATTCAGATTCTATTGCATTGACCATGTTATCAGTTACAATCAGATTTCAGTCTCAACATGTTATAAACGTTGTCATTGCATTGAGTAGTTCATGATTCAGTGTTTTCAGTTTAGTATCATGTTTATCTCTTATCATTACTCAGACATTATGTTTTGGTTCAGTTATGTTATTGTTCAGCTTTACTCTATCATGCATGCTCAGTACCTTTCAAGTACTGACGCATACTCTGTGCTACATCTTCTTGTGATGTAGGTTCAGGTTCTCAGCTTCCATATCATGCATAGATCGGTTCCCGGTCTTCAGTTCAGTAGCATCAACAGTGAGTCCTCATTCATCGAGGACGAGTTACATGATTATATTTCTTTGCTTTTAGTATTAGTTTCAGTTTGCTAGATTTAGTTGGGGTATGTCCCAACACTTCTAGTCAGTTAGAGGCTTTTTTCAGACATAGTTAGATTCAGCTATAGTGTTAGAGTTGACTTTTAAGTTGTTGTTTAAACTCTCAGTTTCATATATTCAGATTTAGTATATGGGTATTCCCCATCATTTCAAATTATCTCATGATTTAGCTTCCGCATAGTATTTCTTTGCTTCAATTTATTTAAGTATGCTTATGATATGCCAGCAGGGTTAGCTTGGGGTCACTTGTGATCCTAGGTCCCGTGTCCGCGTCCTGGGGGTAGCTTCGAGGAGTGACAGTCATATTATACTTTGCATTTTTGTATGATTTATATCCCAGGTCTTGTAACCTGCGGTGATTCTCATGTTAGCGTTGTTGATTCTCGGAGATAGAGGGTGAGGTTATTGGTCATCAGAGTTTATTCATCCCCTCATGTATATCGTTTTTGACATGCCTTTTTTATTTCACGAGAACTTGTGTATTTGTCATTTATGGCTAGTCTGTACTCTCCCATTGTACTAGTTTTGCATTGGACTTCAGAGAGTTTTGGGTAGACTCTTTTATTTTTTCCTATTTTCTTCTTGGAATGCTTTATTCTATTCTTTGTCTCTTCTTCTTCCTAGTCCCAATATTACTTGTTCCGGGATAAGGGTTCAGCTTACCTAATGGGAGTTTTAGTAAGTAACAAAATGCCCTAATTTATGGGTTGTGACACATATCTGAGTATTATAACGTAGAACCTCCGTAAACCCAATACAATTTATGAGTGCAAGTTGGTTCATTACTCCTAATGAAAAATGATGATAACATAAAAGAATAAAATAAGAAATAAGGACCAAAAGTAGGAATAATCACTAAAGAAAAGTTCTAATATGTATTTCCCACTAAAGTGAATATTTAATACCCAAATTATACCCCTATAATGAAATATAAAGTGTTTGTTATCAATAAAGAACACCAATAAGTCTAGTGTCAATTGCATAAAAAATATAGTGACAAATATGTATGTAGTGGCTATTGAACTACTAATATTTATTTCAAAGAGGTTTGTAAAATCCAAAGTAAGAGGAATTATATCTTGTGTTATCACTAACCACTTTTGTGAAATTTATTAATGTTTGTGTTCAAATAATGTTAGTAAGCTAGGAATGTGTTCCTCGTGATTCCATAACATATCTGATTGATCTAATTAGTGATCTACCGTAGCTCTATGCATAAAAAATTAACAATGAGAGTTCAACTAAAGTCTTCAGGCCCTATTAGGTGAATGTGACTTTATATTCTTTTTGCGTATTAGTGTGTATGTATTAAGCTTTGTTAATGATTTTTGATTGATTATCCTCGTGAGGGGTCAAATCTCATTTCTAATCTATCATCATAAACTTTTTTTTTAAAACCAAGTTAATATTTATAATGAGTTCTAATATTTTCTACCATTATAAAGTAATTCAACTTAAGAGACTGACAAAACTTGCAGTTTCACTATTCACTAATCACTCGTTTGTCTTAATATTTTTGTTAATCCATAATGGTTCTCACAACCTTGATTATGGGGTATAGCTACTAAATATTATAAGATACAAATAATAAAACTTAGAAGATTTTATGATAAATAATTTGTAAGAGATGAGCAGAAGAAATGAACTTGTAATAACCAAAAAAAATTATAAAAAAAAACAACAACAAATTGAGAATCAAGAACAATGATCAACATTTCTTCTTATTTTAAAACCCACCAAACAATATCAAAAACTGAGTAAACAATAAAAGAACTATAAAATAAGTATTTATAAACATCAATCTTATCCTAAAAAATAAGAAAGCTTAGATCATTGACGCAAATAATGAATCCTCATTCAAATTGATGGTCCGTTTAAAATAGGAGTCGCCTATTGTTCTATCTTCTAGGTCTAGTCTTCGTAATTTATAATGAGTCATGCCACAGTTTTTCGAATCAGTTGATGAGTAATTAATTAAATTATGGTCTTAAGAGCACTTTGTTGATGACTCTATAATGACCCCCAGGGCTTTTTTTTCATTTTCTAATCTTTTTGGTTTTAAGTGCTTTCTTTTAGCGACCCAATTCATTTATGACTTGCTGAGACTAACTCTCTTAATGCATGACCGTTAATTTATGTTTTATGCAAGTTTTCCTATTTTGGAGTTTTAAAAGTTTGAGAGGTTAATTTGGATTTAAGCATAAGGTAAACGACCTCTTAACTAAATTTTGACGGTTCCATTAGCTTAGGAATCTTGAATTTTATCTAGAAGGATCTTTGGTGAGAATCCTAAGTCTTCTGAACTTATTTCGATCTATCTTATGGAATTTTTCTTGAAACAAATTCAGTATGGGATTAACTTTTTTGACACGACCTCTCTTGGAATTATCGATATATCTCTTGAGTCTAAATTGTTGGTTTTGGTGAAGAAGCATATCTTGCTTGTGTGCACATAGTTATGAAAAAATCCTGAACACCACATCATTGTTTCTAAGCCTTGTTGCATCAATAGAAGTTGCACCAAGTGGTGCAACACATGTTTTTTTGTAGCATGCCTCAAGATGCATTCACGGTGGTTACTGATATTGTCCCCTGCATTTGTGAGTTGAGTATCACATTCGGAGATACCAAGGTGCTTGGTCATCACGATCTCAAGCGTTAGGCAACGTTTGTAGAGGTAAAAGAGGTTATAATTTGAGTTTGTGATTGAGACATCTTATTCAATAAGCTCTGGGGGCTTAACCCTTCACATTCATGGAATGGGTCCCGCATTTTCAAAGGTTACTTGACTAGTCTTTTAATTAAAAATCAATCCAAAAATCAGCTTTATTTATACTGTAAATTGGGTGTTTATAGTGGCGCTGGTTCATGATTCACTGGGCTTCTTGTTGGGGTAATCGGGCAGTGCGGGAGACTCATTTTGAAGGTAATTTTACATCTTGAAGACCCTTCTTTTCTTCTATAATGGTGAACTTTGTGAATTATCTGGAATGTTCTATTTGTGGCAGATTTTGAGCTTAAATTATGCCCAATTTTGAGGCACGAGTTGAGAAAATAGCCAAAAAACCCCTCAACCTATTAGCCAATTCTCAACTACACATTTATTCTATACGGGGGTGCTATTACCCCCCTGAACTATTTAAGTATGGAATAACCACCTCCCTAAAAATTCATAATCAGTTTTATGTCAAAGATGTGCAGCACACGCGATGAATCACTCTACATTTTTTTAATTCTTTTTCTTTCTTTTTTTCTTGTAAATTATAAACCTAATCAAAATAATAATTTAATGATCCCCTGTAAAATTATGTAAAGTTTCCAATTTTTATCAAACCTGGAAATTAAAATTTGCAAAAAATGCTTTCAAATAGAGCTTGTTTTTCAAAATACTAATGATTTCTTTAGAGAATAATAAGTGAAAATGAGGAAAAAAATTCTACACTAAATTCAAAAAGAAGAAGAACGCCATAGCTAGTCTACATAAATTTTCAATTTGAAATTGAACCCAAAAACAAAAATCCACAAATAAGTATTCACAAATGTGGGAGTGAAATTTTTTTTGGTAAGAATGAAATTAGAAAGTGAAATTTCAAATTCACCATTGGTGGTTCATTGTGGTTTGACTTCTTTTTATTTTTTTTCTTTTTTTGGCTGAAATTATGAGGGGTTTAAGAAAAAACTTGAACTCCATTTTTGAGCTTAATATATGCAAGCTTCTTATAAGTTAGATGATTGATGTTGCTAAAAACAGTTGATTTATGATAACTAAGCATAAATCAGTAGCTACTAACTGATTTGGAGCTCATAGAGACGAAATTTAGAAGACGACCATTGAAGGACTTTGATAAAAACATGAAAAAATCATGAAATGGCTATAACAATTTTGTGATATAAGAAAAGGGAAAGAATTAATTATATAATCTCCAATGAGAGACTGCCACATGAACTATTTAATTCAATTTTAGTTATTTTATGTCTTTTTATTGAACCCTTACGCGCCTACAAGAGGTGTAATCACCTTCTTGGACATGTCAGCGTTTAAGGGTCACAAAATATCGAAAATAAAAAAATTTGGGGGGTAATAGGACCCCCGTGAAGTATAAATGTGTAGTTGAGAATTCACTAATAGGTTAGGGGGTATTTGGCTATTTTCTCGGCACAAGTTCAATAATCTCATTAGGACTAATTGAAAAAATAAATTTTAAGATTTTCGACATTGGTCCCACAAATCATTTGGACTCATTTTTGGGCCTATCTCTATTGGTGATGATTTTCATGTTGTGACATCCGTAATAATGTTGTGATCAATATCATGATAGTGTTGTAGGGATTAAACGTGATTTAAAAGTGGAAGATTCTAGTTCAGTAGATTTAGAGTGTGTGTGATGGGATTCGAGGTACGCTACGATATACTTTGTTTGATTCTGCTATATTAGATATTGTTTAGTATGAATTGCATGTGAATAAGATTTTATATGTCAAATTTTAGGAATCCCTCTGTATTCCCATTTCCTTTTTTCCAGTGAAACTTCTGGCCAATCTTGGGTGGATGAATCCTTAGCTTAGGGTATTAGTCCCTTTCTTACATGATAGTTAGTGTAGTTTTCCTTCTTAGAAATTATTCTTCAGGACGTAGTTTAATTGGGACATAGGTTTTTTATAATGTGTTTTAATTGGCCTTTTGAGCTATTTGTTGCCCATGTAGGGATTGCTTCAGTCATGTACCCTCTGTTAGGTTTTGAACTCTTAGATGTTTTACATAGCCATAGGCTGGCCTTAGCTTGGACCCATGAAGATTAGACCCAATGGATGAAAGAAATCCATTGGTGAAGTCCCCACATAGTTTCGTTAGTAAAAGCCATAGCAATGGAGGAAGACACCTTGAGCTTGATGAAACCCTAGCTTTGTCTTTAAAATTCTAGAGAGTGTTTTGAGAGGATGAACTTGGATGGAATTGGGGTTTTGAGTGAATCTAAGGGAATGGGTGGTTTTCAAAGGGTAAAATTAGTTATACGGGTAAAGTATGGGGTCAAAATGACATAGTTTTGGAATTAAATGGGTAGGAAATTACTAAAACAACCTTTATTTACACTTGTTGGATAGAGGCTTCAATGGGACCTGTGATCTTTAAGACATTCGATAGACCGTCGTACTCAACTATAGAGTTGTTACTAGAAATCAACCTATTTCCAAGTTTAAACGAGATCTTTCCTACGGGTTGTAGAACTTTCTATGGTGTGTAGGACCTGAGCATAGAACCCCGAAAACCATCCATGATTTCAATAACTCAATACAACTTCTACGGTCCTATCATATGGCCCATGCAAAATTCTATAGACCATCTAGGTGTTTAGTAGACACTTATCAAAGAATTGACATCATGTAAACTTCAACCCATATACTACAACTGTATTCTTATGACCCATAGAACTTCGTATGGTCCAATGGAGAACCAATGCAACTTTTCATTTCTAACTTTACTTTCCAATTTCAAAGGTTTTACATCCTAGATGTTGACTAGGTAGTGTATACGGACATTACTAGTTTACTATAGGTCCCTTTGATCGTGTGACACAATGAACAAGATAACGGTATCCACATAGAACCTACCTAGCTGTAGAGGCAAGAGGTAGGTTTATGTACTTTTTTTGTGACACTTGATTTTGATGGCTCAGCTGGTTTCTAATTCATAACTTGCATTAATATGCATTGCCTATCAGTAGTATAATTGATAGTTATTTGCAACCATCAGTCTTATGTAGTTGGTCGGGTTATCTTTGTTGTTGTGTAACTTCCGAGCATATGGAGGTCCGATCAGGTTATTGTTTGATTTTATAATTGTGTATCATAGGTTGATTTGATAATAGTTATGTATATGCATTGGACTTATCCTTTTGTGGTGTTTTTTATTAGCTTGGGTAGGATAGAGCTTCATGTAAGTATGTTAAATAGTGGTTTTTCCATTGGTAATCTTTTTTAGTTGGCGTCTGTAATAGGCTTATTCCAAGATCACGGTATCGGGCAAGCACCTCGGAGTATGTTCCCTTCTCATAGTCTTTTTCTTAGTGTATTCTATTGTTTCATCTCTATTTATGTGTATTGTCATGCAATATATATTATTAAGCCTATGCATACTGAGTACCGCTTGTGGGTACTCATACTACCTTCTGCACCCTATAGATCATATTACAAGTTTTTACCATTTATTTGGGCCTCGTGTAGAACAACTTTTGAGATTTGCATATTGGGGTGCGCTCATGATCTTCAGGGTTATCGATCTCATGCCCTAATTTCAGGGTTATGACACATATCTGAGTATTATAACGTAGAACCTTAGTAAACCCAATATAATTTATGAGTGCATGTTGGTTTATTACTCCTAATGAAACATGATGATAACATTAAAGAATAATATAAGAAATAAGGACCACAAGTAGAAATAAATACCAAAGGAAAGTTCTAATCTGTATTTCCCAATAACAAAGTCAATATTTGATACCCAAATTATACCCCTATTATGAAATATAAAGCGGTCTTTATCAATAAAGAACACCAATAATTCTAGGGTCAATTGCATAGAAAATATAGCGAAAAATATGTATGTAGTTTCTATTCGACTACTAATATTTATTTCAAAGAGGTTTGTAAAATCTAAAGTAAGAGGATTTATATCTTGTGTTATCACTAACAACTTTTGTAAAAGTTATTGTTGTTTGGGTTCAAATAATGTTAGTAAGCTAGGAACGTGTTCCTCGTGATTCCATAACATAGCTAATTTATCTGATTAGTAATCTATCGTAGCTTTATGCATAAAACACTTATAATGAGAGTTCAACAAAAGTCTTCAGACCCTATTAGGTGAATGTCACTTTATATTTATTTTTTCCTATCAGTGTGTCTGTATTAAGCTTCGTTAATGATTTTTGATTGATTATCCTCATGAGGGCTCAAATTATTCGATGAGGGTTAGTAGTCTCAAATCTCATTTTTAATCTATCATCATAAACTTTTATTTCTTTTTCAACCAAGTTAATATTTATAATGAGTTCTAACATTTTCTACCATTATAAAGTAATTCAACTTAAGAAACTAACAATACTTGTAGTTTCACTATTGAATAATCACTAGTTTGTCTTAATCTTTTTGTTAATTCATAATGGTTCTCACAACCATAATTATGGGGTATAGCTACTCATGCTTAAAAGAGTCAAATAATAAAACTTAAAAGAATTTATGATAAATAATTTGTAAGAGAATCGGAGAAGAAATGAACTTGTACTAACCAAAAAAAAATTCAAAAAAAGAATCAACAAATTGGTAATCAAGAACAATGATCAACCTTTCTTCCTATTTTAAAACCCACCAAATAATATCAAAACCCGATGTAAACAATAAAAGAACTATAAAATAATTATTTATAAACATCAATCTTATCCTAAAAAAATAAGAAAGCTTAGATCATTGTCGCAAATACAAATTGATGGTCCATTTAAAATAGGAGTTACCTATTTTTCTATCTTATAGGTCTAGCCTTCGCAATTTATAATTAGTTATTCCATAGTTTGTAGAATCAGTTGACGATTAATTAATTAAATTGTGGTCTTAAGAGCTCTTTGTTGATGAGTCTATAATGACACCACATGGCTTTTCTTTCATTTTCTAATATTTTTGTTGTTAAGTGCTTTCCTTTAGCGACCCCAATTCATTTATAACTTTCTGAAACTAACTTTCTGAATGCATGGTCGTTCATTTAGGTTTTATGCAAGTTTCCCTATTTAGGACTTTTAAAAATTTGAACGGTTAATTTTGATTTAAGCATAAGGTAAGCGGCCTCATAACTGAATTTTGACGGTTCCATTAGCTTAAGAACGTTGAGTTTTATCTAGAAGGATCTTTGGCGAGGATCCTAAGACTTCTGAACTTTTTTTTATCTATGTTGTGGAATATTTCTTGAAACAAATTCAATATGGGATTCACTTTTGTTGACACGACCTCTCTTGGAATTTTTGACATCTCTCTTGAGTATAGATTGTTGGTTTTGGTGGAGAAGCATATCTCGCTTGTATGTACATGGTTATGAACAAATCCCGAACATCACATCGTTGTTTTTAAGCCTTGTTACATCAGTAGAAGCTGCACCAGGTGATTCAACATATGTTTTTTCTTGTCGCATGCCTCAGGATGCGTTCACGGTGGTTAGTGATGTTGTCCCCCGCATTCTTGAGCCGAGTATCGCATTCATAGAGACGTAGGTGCTTGGTCATCACGATCTCGAGCGTTAGGCTACGTTTGCAAAGGTAAAGAAGGTTTTCCTTCGAGTTTCTGAGTGAGACGTCACATTCGATAAGCTCAGGGGGCCTAACCTTTTACATTCATGGAATGGGTCCCACATTTTCAAAGGTTATTTGATTAGTCTTTTAATTAAAGACCATCCCAAAAATCAGCTTTATTTAGACTCCAAATTGGGTGTTTATAGTGGCGCTGGTTCATAATTCACCGGGCTTCATGCTGGGGTAATTAGGCAGTGCGGGAGACTCCTTGTGAATGTAATTTAACATCCTGAAGACCTTTCTTTTCTTCTTCAATGGTAACTTTGTGAATTATCTGGAATGTTTTATTTGTGGTAGATTTTGAGATCAATGTATGCCCAATTTTGAGGCACAAGTTCAATAATCTCATTAGTACCCATTGAAAAATTAATTTTTTAAAGATTCTCGACCACGAATCATTTTGACTCATTTTCGGGCTTATCTCTATTTGTGAGGATTTTCATGTCGATATGTATGTAATAATGGTGTGATCAATATGATGATAGTGTTGTATTGATTAGACGTGATTCAAAAGTGGAAGATTTTAGTTCAGCAGATTTGTAGCGCGCATGATGGAACTCGAAGTACGCTACGATCTACTTTCTTTGATTGTGCTCTATTAGATAATGTTTAGTATGAATTGCATGTGAATAAGATTTTATATGTCAAATTTTAGGAATCCCTCTGTATTTCCATCTCCTTTATCCCCGTGATACTTCTGGCCAATCTTGGGTGGATGAATCCTTAGCTTAGGGTATTAGTCCCTTTCTTACATCATAGTTAGTGAAGTTTTCCTTCTTAGAAATGATTCTTCAGGCCTTACTTTAATTGGGACATAGGTTTTTTATAATGTGTTTTAATTGGCCTTTTTAGTTAGTTGTTGCCCTTGTAGGGATTGCTTCAGTCTAGTACCCTTTGTTAGGTCTTGAAATCATAGATGCTTGATATAGCCATAGGCTGACCTTAGCTTGGACCCATGTAGATTTGACCTAATGGATGAAAGGAATCCATTTGTGACGTTTCCACACACTTTCGCTAGTCCAAGCCATAGCAATGGTAGAAGAAACCTCGAAGCTTGATGAAACCCTAGCTTTGTCTTTAGAGTTCTAAAGACTATTTTGAGAGGATGAACTTGGATGGAATTTGGGGTTTTGATTGAATCTGAGGGAATGGGTGGATTTCAAAGGGTAAAATTAGTTATAGGCATAGGGTATGGGGTCAAAACAACATAGTTTAGGCATTAAATGGGTAGGAAATGACTAAAACAACCTTCATTTAAAATTTTTAGATAGTGTCTTTGATTGGACCTACGATCTTTAGGACAGTCGATGGACCGTCATACTCAACGGTAGAGATGTTACTATAAATCAACCTCTTGCAAAGTTTCAACCAGACCTTTCCTATGGGCTATGGAACTTTCTACGGTCTGTAGGACCTCATCATAGAACCCCAAAAACCATCCATGATTTCACTAAGTCAAAACAACTTCTACTGGCCTATCCTACGGCTCGTACAAAATTCTACAGACTATCTAGGTGGTTCGCCGACACTTATCAAAGCCTTGATATTATGAAAACTTCAACCCATCTCCTACGACTGTCTTCCTAAAGCCCTGAAGAACTTCGTATGGTCCATAAGAGAACCTGCATTAGGGAAAAATATGCAACTTTTCATTTATGACTTTACTTTCCAATTTCAGAGGTTTTACATCCTGGATGTGGAGTAGGTAGTGTATACGGACAGTACTAGTCTCCTTTAGGTCCATTTCATCGTTTGACACATTGAACAAGATAAGGGTATCCGCACAGAACCTACCTAGCTGTAGAGGCAGAAGGTAGGTTTATGTACTTTTTTGTGACAGTTGGTTATGATGGCTCAGCTGGTTACTAATCCATAACTTGCATTAATATGCATTACCAATCATTAGTATAATTGATAGTTGTTTGCACCCATTAGTCTTATGGGGGTCGGTTTGGTTATGTTTGTGTTGTGTAACTTCCGAGCATAGGGGGGTCCGATTAGGTTATTGTTTGATTTTATAACTGTGTATCTTAGGTTGATTTGATAGTAGTTTTGTATATGAGTTGGACTTATTTATTTATTACCTTGGGTCGGATAGAGCTTGAGGTGAGTATTTTAAATAGTGGTTTTCGCCATTATCGGGCAAGTACCTCAGAGTATGTTCCCTTCTCACGGTCTTTTTCTCAATGTATTCTATTGTTTCATCTCTATTTATGTGTATTTCCATGCAATATATCTTATTTAGCTGCTTGTACAATTCGTTCCTTAGTTACCTAGAATTTATGCTTGCTTCATCTTTGGACCTGTATCGGCCTATGCGTACTGAATACCGTTTGTTGGTACTCATACTACCGTCTACACTCTACAGATCATATTGCAATGTATTCTATTGTTTTATCTCTATTTAACTGTATTTTCATGTAATATCTCTTCTTTAGTTGCTTGGACAATACTTTCCTTAGTTACCTAGAATATATTCTCGCTTTATCTTTGGACCTGTATCGTCCTTGTTGGTATTCATATGTCATCACCCAGACCGTCGTGATTGGCACCCATACTAACCCTCCGGTAGGAGAACCATTACTACAACCCAAACTAAAAAACTTAATCAAAACTAAGGCATTTAAAGATACAGAAGCAGGTTTAAATACTAAACGAAAATAGAGTTCCCATAAACTCCAAAAGTCTAATCAAACAATTGCAGAAATGTCAATGTACCAAAACTCTAACAAGGATCATAAGTCTAAAGGCAATGGGTACAACCCAATTCAACATAAGAAAATCTAAAGTACTAGTCTAAGTCTGAAGAAGTGGACATAAACAAAAAGAGAACTCATGGTAGCCCGGAAGAACTGGCTCACCCTAGAATTTGATTGATCACTGATCTTCTAAGTGAGGTCTGTTAGTAGCCGCCTGAAGATGCCCTATACTCAACAAAGAAAGAGCAAGTGTTGTATTAGTACACAACCACAGTGTACTGGTATGATCACGCGGCTATCCCTAAAGGTGAAACATATATAAGTCATTACAACAATAATAAACATGTATACACCGAACATATACAATATCAATTGTCACTTACGAACAACGTACAATTTCACCAATCTCAAGATATACAGTCATGTCAAGTCAATGGTCATCTCATGGGACCCAAACCCAAACTATTAGTGTACTGGTACGTAGTACCCGATCCAAATTAGTGTGTCAGACGTGACACCCGATCCCATAGATATGCCGGAACGTGGCACCCGATCCAAGTTAGTGTGTTGGAACGTAACACCAAATTCATTCAACAAGTCACAATCACAATCAAAATGTACATTCTCATAATCATACAATCAAGTCATGATTCATGGCATAAAATTATTCAATCATCCTCATCTACGATTAGTGTGATCAATAATGCAACATTCGCATAATGCATTATAATGAAGTAATTACTAACATACATCACACCAACATGAAATCACAACCATCACCTACCTCGAACAAAGCTTGAATCCCCTAAGAAACTTGATTCTTCCCTTTCCGTATTCTTTCCGTTTGTTCTTGGTCTACAAATAATCAATATAACGCAAGGATTAATAAACAAAACTCAATTACCCGGATCATAATAAATAATATCAACCCTAGGTCAAACCCTTGATCCCCAACCCAGATTAGGGCTTTTTCCACTATAATTCCCTATCAACCGCCCCCACTCCCCTCCCTCACCCATCGATAATTACCCAAAAAACTAAGTTCTACGGATCGAAACATGGATTAGAGGAGTAAAAACCTTACCTTTAGCCTTAAGAATGATGGAAATATGTCAAGAAAACACATGGAGTCGTCTCCTAGCTCTCAAAGTCCAAAAGTGCAGAATAAAACAATTTTGGGGTTTATTTCCAACTCAATTCGCGACTAGCCTGATATGGCAGCCCCTAACCCGCCACAGCGGCCCCGCCGTGACGTGATAAATCCCACCCTGGCAGCTTGCGCGGAGATAGAACGGCGTAATTAGAGTCTCACACCCCTATTTCACAACACACTTTTATCCCATGACACTCAAAAATATATGTTCAAGCTAAGATCAGTTTCGGGAGTTCTACTCGCCTGAATTCAATTCCGTAGAGTCGTACGGTTTCCTTAACGCCTTAGCTATCTACGCATGTGATAAAAATCATAATTAGATCTCCCATTTGTTACCAGCTTTCTCTAGACCTCGCTGACTCTGATTTCATCCAAATTTGGACTAGGTTGGGAAATTTCAAGATACTACAAAAAAAATTCCGGCCCAAAAATTTTCCCCGTTGGCTTTTCTATAACGATGGGAACAGGTCGTTACAATAGATACCAATTTACCCATCACTCATCCATGAGTGAAAAACTAGGAGAAAATGGGCTAAGGTTAGAGTAGAGTAGTACCTGAATCGATGTACAAGTGGGGATACTTGTCTAGCATGTCCTTCTCGGTTTCCGAAGTAGCTTCCTCAACTAGACTATGCTTCCACTGAACTTTCACGGACTTAATATCCTTGTTCCTCAGCTTCTGGACATCACAATCAAGAATTGCAATCGGTTCCTCCTCATACTGAAGGTCCTTGTCTAACACAACTAAGTCCCATTTTATGATGTAATCCCCATCACCATAATATCTCTTCAACATGGACACATGAAATACCGGATGAACCCCCGATAGGTTGGGAGATAAATCCAATCTATAAGCCACTGGCCCTACACAGTCAAGAACCTCAAAGGGACCAATGTAACGAGGACTAAGCTTTCCCTTCTTGCCAAATCTCATCACTCCTTTCATGGGTGATACTTTAAGAATAACTTTCTCACCAGTTTGAAATGCCATATCTCTTACCTTATGGTCTGCATACTTTTTCAGTCTACTCAGGGCCGCTAAAAGCTTAGCTTGGATGCTTCTTACCTTATCTTGAGCATCCTTCACTAAATCAACCCCCAAAGGCTTCACATCTCTAGCCTCGAACCATCCTATGGGTGATCTATATCCCCTCCCATAGAGTGTTTCAAACGGTGCCATATCTATGCTGGAGTGATAACTATTGTTATAAGAGAACTCACACAACGGTATGAACTTATCCCAATGTCCCCCAAAGTCAAACACACATGCCCTCAACATGTCCTCTACACTTGAATAGTCCTCTTTGATTGCCCGTCCGTCTGTGGATGTAAAGTTGTACTAAAAGTGAGTTGTGTGCCTAATTCATCATATAATTTCCTCCAAATTTTGGATGTGAACGGCATACCACGGTCTGAGATGATAGAAAGGAGCACTCTGTGCGGCCTTATTATATCTTTTACATACACCTTAGCCAATTGTTGAGCATTATAATCTATTCTGACCGGAATAAAATGGGCTGACTTAGTCAATATGTCAACCACTACCCAGATAGAATCAAACTTCCCCAAAGTCTTGGGAAAACCAACAACAAAGTGCATAGCTATCCTTTCCCACTTCGATTCTTGAATTGGCATTCTCTGAAGCAAAATTGCAGATCTTTGATGCTCATATTTTACTTGTTGGCAATTTTGACACTTAGCCACAAATTCCGCTATCTCATTCTTCATACCCGGCCACCAATAAAGTTTCTTCAAATCTCGGTACATCTTAGTCACACCTGGATGAATGGAATACCTTGAACCATGAGATTTTGTTAACAACTTTTGAATAAAGTCATCTTCGAGGGACATAAATCATTCCTTTAAAATGGAGCACATCCCCCACATCAAGAATGGTTTCTTATGCCTTGCCAGACATTGTCTTATTTCTAAGCTCTTTCAAATTCTCATCCTCAAACTATTTGTCCTTGATCTCTTCAATGAACATGGCCCTTACTTCAATGCTAGCTAACACCCCACCTTTCTCTAAGATGCCTAACTGCATGAACTTAGACTCCAAGGTCTAAATTTCCTTAGCCAAAGGTCTCTTGGACACACTAAAGAAAGCTAGACTACCCATACTCACCGTTTTTCGACTCAAAGTTTCTGCCACTACATTAGCCTTACCCGGATGGTATTGAATGGTGACATCGTAATCCTTAAGTAACTCCATCCACCTTCTCTGTCTCAAATTCAGATCCTTTTGAGTGAACACATGTTGTAGACTATGATGATCAGTAAACACCTCACACTTGAGACCATACAGATAATGTCACCAGATCTTAAGAGCAAACACTACCGCTGCCAACTCTAAATCATGCGTTGGTAATTCCTCTCATGCATATTCAACTGACGCGATGCATAAGCTATAACATTCTTATCCTACATTAACACAGCACCAAAACTCAAATTTGAAGCATCATAATATATAATAAAATCCTTACCTTCCACCGGTAATGCTAAAATAGGTGCGGTGGTCAAACGTGTCTTGAGCTTTTGAAAGCTCTCCTCGCATTTTTCAGTCCATTCAAAGAGTACCTCCTTTTCGGTCAAATTTTTCAAATGTGTGGCAATAGAAGCAATGTTTTTCACAATTCGACGATAGTAGCTAGCGAGCCCCACAAAACTCCTAACTTCCGTCACAGAGCTAGGTCGAACCCAATTCTTAACCACTTCAATCTTTTGGGGATCTACCATTACCCCTTCTTTTCAAACTACATTCCCCAAAAAGGCAACCGAAGTCAACCAAAATTCACACTTAGAAATTTTCGCATACAACTTTTGTTTCCCAAGAGCACCCAAAACAATACGGAGATGGTCGACATGCTCTTCCTCACTTTTCGAGTAGACCAAATTTTCATCAATAAATACTATAACAAATGAATCAAGAAATGGTTTGAACACACCATTAATCAAACTCATAAAAGCTGTAGGCGCATTATTCAACTTAAATGACATAACTAGAAATTCATAGTGCCCATAGTGGGTCCTAAACGCCGTCTTGGGCACATCCTCAAGCCTAATTTTTAACTGATGGTTATCAGACCTAAGATCAATCTTAGAGAAAATTGATGCATCTTGCAATTGGTCAAAAAGATCATCTATCTGAGGCAATGGATATTTGTTTCGAATGGTGACCTTATTCAATTGCCGATAATCTATGCACATCCTCATACTACCATCATTTTTCTTAACGAACAAGACCAGAGCACCCTACAGTGAAGCACTAGGATGGATGAAACTCTTATCAAGTAGTTCTTGGATTTGAGCCTTAATCTATCTCAACTCTACCGGAGCCTTGCGATACAGAGGGATGAAAATGGGGTGGGTACCAGGTTCCAAATCAATGCAGAAATCTATATCTCTATCCGGAGGCATACAAGGCAAATTAGTAGGAAACACTTCTCTAAATTCTGACACCACAAGAATAGACTGGATAGAGGGAGACTCAACATCCACATCCCGAATATGAGCCATGTAAGCCAAACAACCCTGCCCCACCAATTTTCTAGGCCGAATGGAGGATATGACCTTAACTTGCTTAGGATTGTACACCCCTTCCTACTCTAATTTTTCCCTTCCCAGAATTTTCAGAGTAACAAACTTAGTATTACAACTAAGCACATCATAATAGGGGGACAACCAAGACATGCTTAAGATTATGTCAAAGTCAATCATATTCAAAATCACCATGCCCAAGTCTGAAAACACATAAACAAGATAGGACAAGCATGATAGACATGCGTGACTATGACAAACTCTCCAACTGAGGTATAAACATGGATGGGGGCATCAAGTATATCCCAATTCATATCAAACTCTAAGGGAAATCGCACAGACACATAAGAATAAGTAGAGCCCTAATCAAATAACACATTAGCCATTCGGTCACAGACAAGAATAATACATGTGATCAATGCATCAGAAGACTCTACCTCGTTCTTGCCCGAAAAGGCATAACACTGAGCCCGATCATCTATACGGGTGACTTCCCTGCCTGGCTGCACTATACCTCTTCCTGCGTTACCATTTCCCCAACCTCCACGGCCTCGCTGATTTCCTCCTCGCCCACCTTGTGGACATCCTCAACCATTATTACATTTCTTGCGGGTTTCCACTACTCTAGACTGTTGTTGCGCAGAATTCAACATGAATGGGTGGGGACAGTCTCTCTTCATATGCCCAGGTTCTCCATAGTTATTACAAGTGCGATCAAAAGATGGCCTGCTGCCCGCCGAAGGTGCGGCTCCCTGTCTATGTTGAATCAAATTCTTAGGTGGAGTTCTCGAGTAATTACCTATAGAAGAGGGCATAGTGGACTGAATTGGCCCGGCTGCAAGTGTCGGCCTCCCTGAACCTCTGGAGTAAGAACCCTGAAAGTTACCTGAATTCTTGGCCTTCTTAGCCAATGCCTTAGCCTGACCGTCTCACCTCACCCCCTCCACTTTCTTCACAAAATATGTTACCTCATTTAAGCCTTTTCTTACAGAGGTCATATGAACAAACAATACCTGCAACTCAGAGTTTAGTCCTTTAACAAATAGGCGGATCCTCTCTTCCTCAGTAGTCACCAATTGCGTAGAATATCTCGACAAAGCATGGAACTTAGCCTTATAAGCAGCCACTGACATTCCACCTTGTTCCAAAGCCATGAACTCATCTTTGTTGCGGTCTCTCAAGGTCAGGGGCCATACTTCTCCAAGAACAGAGCATGAAACTGGGTCCAAGTGAGTGGAGGTAAAAATGAAGATCTGCATTTCACAAACTCTACTCCATGCTGATGGACCATTCCCAACTTATGAAGACTCTCATAACAATCTAGGATGAACTTATAGGCGTCCTCACTCTCAGAACCAAGGAACACAGGCAGTTTCAATTTCAAGAACTTAGTCAACATTTCATGCTCATTACCTGTCATAACAGGACCCAACAAAGGACGAAAGAAGGCATCAATACCTACAATTCCACCCATCTTAGGAGCAATGATAGCAATAGGGGGATTGGCAGGAGCTTGAGTTGCTTGAACAGAGGGAAGCACTCCAGGACCAACGCATCCTTTCCGTAACAACATAATATGTTGAGCTAACACTGGATCTAAGGGAGGAATACATGTAGTCTCAGCCTTCACCTCTTCCTCTTGTCCAACATTCTCCTGATCCTCAACCTCAATATTCTCTTCTATCTCTTCATGATGTGTAGGAGGATTCTCATTTTTGGGAGCATTTTCAACTGGAGCTCCATCCCTAGTAGGTGCTACCCTTCCTCGGCCTCTGCCCCTTGCTCTTCTTCTACCCCTACCTCGACCACGACCTCTAGCTGTGGATTCCTCATATGGCGCATTGACGGGAGCTACGGACATGACCCCATTGAACCTAGTATTAACCATCTGTGGACAGAAGAGTGAAGGAGATTATATATCAATTTGGATCACCAGATACCAATTGGAACCAAGTTATAGCACGAAATGAGACAAGAGAAAACATAGAGATTTCCAAATGTCCTATATCTCTCGAAGAAAAGTACAGACGTCTCTCTACCGTTCCGTAAGACTCTAATAGTATCGTTTTGGTACATCAAGATCGAAGAACCTAGGGATATGATACCAACTTTGTCATGACCCAGACTATCGTGATTGACACCCACACTAACCCTCCGATGGGATAACCATTACTATAACCCAAACTAAACAACTTAATCAAAACTAAGGCATTTAAAGATACGGAAGCAGGTTTAAGTGCCAAAGGAAAAATTGAGTTCCCATAAACTCCAAAAGTATAATCAAACAATTGCGGAAATGACGCCTAGAACCTGAAAGTCAATGTACCAAAACTCTAACAAAGATCATAAGTCTAAAGGGAATGGGTACAACCCAATTAAACATAAGAAAATCTAAAATACTAGTCTAAGTCCGAAGATGTGGACATAAACAAAAAGAGAACTCATGGCAATATAACGCTTGAATCCCCTAAGAAACTTGATTCTTCCCTTTCTAGATTCTTTCCGCTTGTTTTTGGTCTACAAACAATCAATATAACGTGAGGATCAATAAACAAGACACAATTACCTAGATCATAATCATTAATATCAACCCTAGGTCTAACCCTTGATCCCCATACCCAGATCAATACTTTTTCCACCATAATTACCACATCAAAACCCTCCCCCATCGATAATTATCCAAGAAACTAAGTTCTACGGATCGAAACATGGATTTGGGGAGTAAAACCATTACCTTTAGCCTCAAGAATGGTGGAAAACTATCAAGAAAATACCCGGGGTTGTCTCCGAGCTCTCAAAGTTGAAAAGTGCAGAATAAAATGATTTTGGGGTTTATTTCCAACTTAAATCGCGACTGGACCGCTATGGCGGCCCCTAACCCGCCACAGCTGCCCCGCCCTGGTGGGATAAATCCCACCCTGGCGGCTTGCGCGGAGACAGAACATCATAATTAGAGTCTCAAACTCCCATTTAACAACACACCTTCATCCCATGACACTCAGAAAATACCCGTTCACGCTAAGATTAATTTCAGAGGTTCTACTCGCCTGAATTCAATTCCGTAAAGTAGTACGGTTTCCTTAATTCCTTATCTATCTACTCGTGTGATCAAAATCATAATTATATCTCCTATTTGTTACCTAATTTAACTAGACCTCACTGACTACGATTTTGTCCAAATTTGGACTAGGTTGGGAAATTTCAAGATACTACAAAAAAGTTTTCCGGCCCAAAAATTTTCCCCGTTGGCTTTTCTATAATGAAGGGAACAGGTCATTACATCATGCTACCTTCTGCACCCTATAGATCATATTACAAGTTCTTACCATTTACATGGGCCTCGTGTAGAACAACTTTTGAGATTTGGAGATTGGGGTGCGCTCATGATGTTCAGGGTTGTCGATGTCCCTTTATTTTGACTCGAACTAGTCTTTACTTTGCATTCACATATAATTTTGTATATGTTTATATTTGTAATGACTTGTACACCTATTTTGACAAGAGGCTTGACTACCGACTGATACCAGGTCTTGGGATAGTTTGTATATATATATCTAGGGTTATCTTTCCTTCTCCTTCTTCTGTGTGATAACATATTACTCCTGGTTCCCAGCTTAGGATTTTTCTTACCTACTAGTTGAGTGTCGTAGGAGCAATCATGGCCTGCACATTGACATAAAGTACCATCATATCTCATCAAATACACATAAGAAAAAAATCCTTCATTAAAAAGTGTCAAATGAACCATAAAATTTTAACACATCATATAGAAACTCTTACTTAAATGAGGTGAATTTTACTTCTAGAATTTAGTTCTTCACCACCAACGTATTGAAATAGAGAATCCCATGTTTTTTCCCCAAAAATCACTACTCCAGAAATTCTTTATTAAAGAATTAGAAATTAAATAGGGTTCTAGGCTATTTTTCTATAGATAATAGAGATTTAAAATGGGGATGCCAAGCGTTATTAGGTGGATCATAATTTATTTTTCTATTTAATTATTTTATGTTAATTATAAAAGAAATCAAATATATTGTGCCACATAATAAATGAAACCTTAAGTTATATTTTCAAATGGGGCCACAAAAAGAAGATCAATAGATGGCTAATACACTGATGTTGGGGTGATATTAGAGCCAAAAGGTAAACTTAGGTTATTTTTGTAAAAAAATCGATAATTCAATGGAATTTGACGGCATTTTCAATATCAATAACTATTAAGGAAGTAAATTGATTTTCGACTAGAAATAAGACATAAAGTTGAAATAGTGGCTTGAATAATATTTGCACAATTTTGAACACTAAGAATATAAATGAAAATATTTTATAAATGCATGTTATCTCCCAAGATATATTGTTGATATCAAATTCTTATTGTACATGCATTTGGAAATATAATAATTGCAATGAAAAAGTAAAAACATTAACATTTTCTACTAAGAACTTTCTCTTATATTATTTGTTGTCTCAATCACTGAAAATGTCAAGTCCAAATTCAACCGATTGACATAAAAACCAATTAGTTCTTTTCCCTCAAATCCTCGTCGTATAACAACTTGTTCAATCCAATCATCATAAAATCCTAAAACTCCATCACTGTCCCTATGCAACTTCAGCAAATGGTTAACTCTTGTGTCTTGATCCCAAATAGGAAGCCTGACCTCATCTTCTACCTCAGCGACTATAGCCACTAAAGGATCCATGTTCTCGAAAATGTACTTCAAATCACTTTCATTAAATCTTACGCCTCTAAAATCCTTTGTTAACCATTTCACCAAAGGAAACTCACTCTCAACCTTATTTTTTCCTTTCTTCCACAACGTCCTGTATATTTTTTAAATGAATCTCATACACATTGTTACTTTATATTTTGATGAATTATGTTGATTTTGGGCGGTATATATAGTCCTCGAGCGTATTAATTCGAAAAGTAAATATAATCTATTGAGATAAACAATTAATTATTATAAAGATTATTTACATTTTCCATTTTCTTTAAAGATTTACAAAAACATTAATTAAATATTTCCACTTTTAAAATTTTGTAGCAAGTAGATTAAATCAAATTAAGAGACCTTTTATTAATATGTTCGAGATCTTAAATAATTTAATGTTTTTATTTATAAAGAAAATTGCTATTTTGCCCCTTAGACCTGTCAGGGATATCAAGTCAAACATAAATTTTTTGGTGACCATTTATCCCATCAAAAGTGTGTATTGGTAACAATTTGTCTTTAACCTAACCCTCGAGTCATGATGGCACCTAGGATAATTCACTAGTAGGTAAGCCAACACATATCCCAGAATAACAAGTAACATACATATTGAGTAGAAACAACAATAGCAAGATAAAAATTAATCTATATAACGAAAGCAACGCAAAAATATGAAACAATAGAATATATATACAACATTTTCTCAAGTATGAAAGACTACTGAAAATTATAAACAAAAGGATACAGGCTGATCCAGGATGCCATAAGCTTACCATTGGTCTTAGAATATTCCATTCGCAGGCTCGAAATTAATGTTGGAGACTAGTGCTCTGATTACACTCAACTACACTTCATCCAATTAAGTGTAGGCGGTCGCAATCAAGTACAAATCCAACAAAGAGTTGTGTTGATCCCATAGGGAGTGATACGGTAGAGAATTTAATTACGAAATGAAATGAGTGTTCTAGTCGATTGTAGGAATAGATTTTATCAAAACAATTAAAGTAAGTTGCAGGGGTTTGACAACTAGTGTCAATTGGGGGGTATTAGAGTGATAGTTAACAGCTAAGAGAACAGGGGAGTAATCAAGTAAAGAGGGATCCTTGGGGATGTGATTGATTAAATGCTAATTTTGTTGTTTGGGTGATTACTATTTATTAAAAGACGTTGAATCTTAGTAGGTAGGCTAAGATTTAGATGTAATATCCATCTCTAGATCAACTATCATGATTCAAGCGAGTTCTCTTGAACCTCGACAAGCATAACAATTATGAACATCCCAAAACCTCAATTAATCTACTCTGCCGAGCTAGATTGGTAGGATCAAATTAAGATTCATTTTCTTAAGTTGAATCCACAATAACCCAATCACTACAATCATCAATTGATAGTTTAAATTCTAAAACCTCTTTTTCAAGAAAGCCTGGAATACTTAACGAGAATTTTCATTTGTAACTACAATTCATGACTTAAAACTCAACTATCAATCAAACCCACATCAAATCAACAATTAAGTCAGTAAATACTAACACCTATAAGCTAATTGAGACAATTATTCACATAATCACACCACCGAGAACGGGGTTTTAGCCAAACATTATAAAAGGTAAGAAAGTGTTACCAACTACATTCTCCATCAGTTTGGGTAACAAATTGATGGTCTTCCGAATTCTCAAAATTGAGTTCAAAATCAATAAAACCTTCAATTTCTCCTCAAAATCTTAAAGAATAGTGTTAAGAGTGCTTTAGATCAAAAACCCCGATTTAGAATGTGAGGGAACTCCTTTTTCTCTTTTCAAAATTCAATGTGTACATTCCAAGAGTTTCAGCTTCAAGGCCATTCAGCGGAATACGTCGAGCATTGCCAATTAGGTCGGCGACGCACTAAATGCGAAATCCATCACCTTTTTGTCTTGAGATTTCACCCTTTATGTGTTGTGACTTTAGGCGATCGAAGTCGGCCTCGCCGACCTGATTGGCGATGTGCCAAGTGTCCCTTGTTCTCGCCTTTTTTGCTTGCATTTTTACCAATGATCCCGTAACTTTAGGCAGGCTGAATCTCCTTCCCCAATCCAATCGGCGTGTTGCCGACTTGTACATTCCACCACCGAGTTGCCTTTGTCCAATGGCTGGCATGCTGTAATTCTTAGCAAGCTGAAGAGCCACTCGGCGAGTCGCCAATGGCTTTGGCATCATCTATCTTTCTTTTCTTCAATTTTTTTAGCTTTTTCGCTCTTTTTTATCCGGTAATGTCCTTGTCTTGCTCTTTTTTCCTTTCTTGCTGCAATTTAGCATTAAAACATCAGTTTAGAGCATAGAATAGTCATTGAGGACACTAAACTCTAGTTATTAAGCCCTAAATGAGTAAAAATCCCCGACTCATCAACACCTCCAACTTAAACTTTTGTTTGTCCTCAAGTAAAACACAAGATCAATTTGTTCAACAGGGATGTCTACCAATAATGCTACTCAAGACTCAACATGAATGCACATGAGGTTCAATTTTTTCATGTAATGTTCAAATGTGCACTACAAGTTTCAAATTGTGACTATCCATCATCAAATATACTTCAAGCGCACAATGCTTGCTTTAAATGCAAACTCAAGCTCAACAAAAGTATTTGAATGCCCTTACATAAATGAATGATTTCATGCTCACACAAAGCTCATCAAAATTTCAGAATTTAGGAATCAAAAGCAACTCTCACACTCTCAAAGATAAACACATGCATGATTCTACCCATAAGCTTGCCCGTATTTTCCAATCAACATGATATTAAGCTCAATCAAGATCACAAAGGTCTTTCAAGGTTTGTAACTGGGCTGAGGGTAGAGGTATAATCATTTTGTCTTAGTGACTTCTACCTTCGTGAACCATGGCCTGCATTTCATTTTTTCTCTTTTCTTTCACTCTTTTTTATTTTCACAATCACCCTATGCTCTTTTAAGCATGATTCATTGGACACCCAATTTTTTTATCCATTGCACAAACTTTATTTCAACATTCTCCTTTTTTCTATGTTTTTCTTCTTCTTCTTTTTTTATATGAAGGGATTCCATCTTTTTCAACACAATTAATCAAAGGAAATTTTTTACAAACTTCTTGACTCTTCTCCTTTTTCACCACACCTTAATTTACTCTTTTGGCCTAAGTTGGCTATTCAAATGAACCAATGGTTCATGACGATTATAGGTGATGGGATAAAGAGGTCGAAATTGTTCATGTTTCATTCAAAGAAAAGGTTAGGCTCAAATGGTGTCAAGCTAGGTTCACACTCTCACAAGGTGGTCACAAAGAAGTATACTAGCAATTTGGTTCACTCTCCACAAATTTTGCCTAAGATCATCTCTATCTTTTTCCTACATTAGTCAATTGGACTAACGGGGCAAGTTATAGATATTACCAAGCACACATTTCACAACAATCTCACCACACATGGCATTTAGCACAATCATCGAACAAGATTCTACAATTTCAGCTTGCGTGCAACGATCATCACAAGAGGTCAAATCACCCACAGGCCAGTCACAACGAGATGCTCAGAGCGCACACATGACTTGTGCCACTCAACTTCACCTCATTGGAATTACACAAACATGTCTTTCAATCAAGAGCACTAATCAAGTCATCGGTATTGATCATAATCGATAATCAAATATGCAAGAGAACAACCACATTTACAAACATCAAGAGGTGGAATCTCAAAATTGGATAAAAAATCAACCAACATACATTAGAAACCACAAATCCACAATCACACAGTCTAAACATAGCAAGCTATCACAAAAATAGGCTATGAGCTTACCACACCCCACCAAACAAACCTAACATTGTCCTCAATGTAAAAGTAAAAGTAAAGACATTACTAAAAATGAACTATCACTGAATAAAAGGAGTAGGGTAAAAATAACTCTTCACTTCATGCCCAATCGACGATAGCAGCTTGAGACCGCCGAACCATTCGGTTAACCACCAAACTGAAGCTAGCTCACTAAAATTTCCATAATGTTGGCCCTCTAGGTGGGACCAAAAGGCAGGATTGATCGGGCTTGCCAAACAAGACGGCAAACTGCCGAACAATCTTACAGCTCGTTAAAATATCAAAAACGTTTGGCACTCCATTTTGGACCAAAAGGAGGGCTAGATCATGCTCGCCAAACCGTTCGGCAATGCGCCGAACAGACTTCACACTCGCCCACTTGCCAGTCTGGTTGGACAAGTTCACCCTATAAATTCAACAAACGTTATTCAAAAACAACTTAAACTTGGGTTGCCTTCCAATTACCACCTTAGTGAACGTCTTGGCACGACATGGAAATGCTCTCACACATTTTCCAAATACACCACTTCAATTACTGATATGTCCCAAAATTCCCCAAAATAGAGTTTCAAGCGTTGCCCATTTAATCTGAATGTTGGTCCTTCTTTTCCTTTAATTTCAATTGCTCCATTTGTGAACACTCGAGTTACTTTGAATGGGCCAAACCACTTAGATTTGAGCTTACCCGGGAAAAGTCTTATACGAGAGTTGTAGAGCCAAACAAGGTCATATACTTGGAACTCTCGCTGAAGGATTTTAGCATCGTTCCACTTCTTTCTTTTCTCCTTATAAAGGGCTGAACTTTCCTACGCACTCAACTGAAACTCCTCCAATTCATGAAGTTGACTTACTCTCCCTTTTGAAGCATTTCCCCAGTTCAGATTCAACACCTTCAACGCCTATAGTGCCTTATGTTCAAGCTCGACTGGTAGGTGAAAATATTTACCAAATACCAACTGATATGGTGACATGCCAATTGGCATTTTGAAAGTGGTGCGGTACACCCAAAAGGCATCATCCAATTTGCGAGACCAATCCGTCCGATTTGCATTCACTATTTTTGCCTGAATTCCCTTAATCTCTCGATTTGAAACCTCAACTTGGCCGCTTATTTGTGGGTGATACCGTGTTGTAACTTTATGCTTAACTACGTATTTTCTAAACAACGATGTAAACAACCGGTTGCAAAAATGAGACCCTCCGTCACAAATAATAGCACGTGGGGTACCAAACCTTGTGAAAATATAGCGCTTTAAGAATTGCACAACACTTTTTCCCTCATTGTTGGGCAAGGCTATAGATTCCACCCATTTTGAAACATAATCAACTGCCACCAAAATGTACTTGTTTCTGAAAGAGCTCAAATGGACCCCGTGAAATCTATTCCACAAACATCAAACAATTCAACCTCTAGGATGGGATTAAGAGGTAGATCATGTTTTCTTGATACCCCTCCTTGATTTTGGAATTGTATGCATTGTTTAACAAAGCCATGAGCATCTTGGTATAGTGATGAACAATAGTAGCCACTTTGAAGCACTTTGGCGGTTGTTCGCACCCCACTATGATGTCCACCAATAGGCGAAGAGTGGAAATCATTGAGAATTACTGACTACTTCTCCCGGTACACATCTTCAAATTATATGATCTGCACATTCTCTAAATAGATATGGTTCATCTCAGAAGTACCTCTTCACATCAAACAAGAATCTCTTTGGTTGGTGAAAAGTAAGGCCTTTGGGCATTATCCCACACAATACATAGTTGGCGAAGTCAGCATACCAAGGTGAGTTTCCCTGGGTTACCCTCATCATTGTTTCATCAGGAAATTCAGCCACAATATCCCTCTCATCGGGATCAACAATAATGGTTTCTAACCGAGACAAATGATCCGCCACTTGGTTTTCACATCCCTTCCAATCTTTTACCTCAAAATCAAACTCTTGGAACAATAATACCCACCGAATCAATCTTGGCTTTGCATCCTTCTTAGCTATCAAATAACTAATTGCAGCATGATCCGTGTGCACCATCACTTTAGTTCCCAACAGGTATGCTCTGAATTTTTCAAACGCATACACCATTGCTAACAATTCTTGTTCCATGACGGTATAATTCTTTTGCGCCACATTAAATGTCTTACTAGCATAATAAACCGGGTGAAATAACTTCCACTTTCATTGACCAAGAACAACACCCAAAGCAACACCACTAGCATCACACATGAGTTCAAACGAAATACTCCAATCGGGGGCAATAATGATCGGGGATGACACTAGTTTTTCTTTCAAGCACAAAAGTTCTTTAGGGCGAGCTTCATCAAAATTGAAGGTAGATTCCTTTTCTAGCAATTTACAAAGTGGGTAGGGCTACCTTGGAAAAATCTTTTATAAACCACCCGTAGAAACCCGCATGGCCTAGAAAACTCTGGACACCTCTTACCGAAATAAGAGGAGGAAGATTTGAAATGAATTCCACTTTAGCTTGATCCACTTGCATTTCTTCTCCTGATTTTTTATTCCCCAAAACAATGCCCTTCTTTACCATGAAATGACACTTCTCTCAATTTAGAACTAGATTGGTTTCCACGCACCTTTGTAGCACTTGCCCAAGGTGTTCAAGACATGCTTCAAATGAATCACCAACAACTGAAAAATCATCCATGAATATCTCTATTAAGTGTTCCACCATGTCTCTGAAAATAGAGAGTATACATCATTGGAATGTTGCCGTAGCATTGACCAACCCAAAAGGCATCCTCTTGAAAGCAAAAGTTTCATAGGGGCATGTGAAGGTAGTTTTCTCTTGATCTTCCGGTGCAATAAAAATCTAGTTATACCCGAAATAACCATCTAAAAAGCAGTAGCATCCACACCCCGCAAGCCTATCAAGCATTTTGTTCATAAATGACATTGGAAAATGATCTTTCTCGGTCCATTTTATTTTACAATATTCCATGCATACTCGCCAACCGGTGACCAGCCTCATAGGTAAAAGTTCCCCTTTTTCATTTGGAACCACCGTAATGCCTCCTTTCTTTGGTACACATTGTACGGGGCTTACCCATTTGCTATCTACAATAGGATAAACCACGACTACATCTAGCCACTTGATGATTTCTCTCTTCACCACTTCTTGCATATGAGGGTTTAGTCTTCTTTGATGATCAACACTTGGTTTGCATTTACTATCCATCATATCTCATAAAATATACTTAAGAAAAAAATCCTTCGTTAAAAACTGTCAAATGAACCATAAAAATTTAACAAATCATATAGAAACTCTAACTTAAATAAGGTAAATTTTACTTCTAGAATTTAGTTCTTCACCAACCAACGTATTGAATTAGAGAATCCCATGTTTTTCCCCTAAAAATCACCACTCCAGAATTTTTTTATTAAAGAATTATAAATTAAATGGGGTTCTAGGCTTTTTTTCTATAGATAATAGACATTTAAAATGGGGATGCCAGGCGTTATTTGGTGGATCATAGTTTATTTTACTATTTAATTAGTTTATGTTAATTATAAAAGAAATCAATTATAATGTGGCATATAATAAATGAAACCTTAATTTATATTTTCAAATGAGGTCACAAAAGAAGATCATTCGATGGCTAATACATTGATGTTGGGTGGATTTTAGAGCCAAAATGTAAACTTAGGTTATTTTTGTAACAAATTCGATAATTTAATGGATTTTGATGCCATTTTCAATATCAATAATTATTAAGGAAGTAAATTGATTTTCGACTAGACATAAGACATAAAGTTGAAAATGTGGTTTGAAAAATATTTGCACAATATTGAACACTAAGAATATAAAAGGAAATATTTTATAAATGCATGTTATCTCCTAAGATATATTGTTAATATCAAATTCTTATTGTACATGCATTTGGAAATATAATAGTTGCAATGAAAAAGTAAAAACATTAACACTCTCTACTAAGAACTTTCTCTTATATTATTTGTTGTCTCAATCACTGAAAATGTCAAGTCCAAATTCAACCGATTGACATAAAAACCAATTAGTTCTTTTCCCTCAAATCCTCGTCGTATAAAAATTTGTTCGATCCAATCATCATAAAATCCAAAAATTCCATCAGTGTCCCTATGCAACATCAGCAAATGGTTAACTCTTGTGTCTTGATCCCAAATAGGAATCCTGACCTCATTTTCTACCTCAGCGACTATAGCCAGTAAAGGATCCATGTTCTCGAAGATGTACTTCAACTCACTTTCATTAAATCTTACGCCTCCAAAATCCTTTGTTAACCATTTCACCAAAGGAAACTCACTCTCAACCTTATTTTTTCCTTTCTTCCACAACATCTTGTATATTTTAGAAATGAATATCATACACATTGTTACTTTGAAATGTATAGACTGTATTTTGATGAATTATGTTGATTTTGGGCGGTATATATAGTCCTCTAGCGTATTAATTCGTGAAGTAAATATAATCTATTTAGATAAACAATTATTTATTATAAAGATTATTGAAATTTTCCATTTCTTTAAAGATCTACAAAAACATTAATTAAATAATTCCTCTTTTAAAATAGTGTAGCAAGTAAATTAAATCAAATTAAGTGACCTTTTATTAGTATGTTCGAGATCTGAAATAATTTAATGTTTTTTCTTTATGAAGAAAATTACTATTTTGCCCCTTTGACCTGTCAGGGATATCAAGTCAAACATAAATTTGTTGGAGACCATTTACCGTTTAACCCATCAAAAGTGTGTATTGGTAACAATTTTTCTTGACCCTAACCCTCGAGTCATGATGGCACCTAGGATAATCCACTAGTAGGTAAGCAAACGCATATCCCAGAACAACAATTAACATACATACAGAGTAGAAACAACAATAATAAGATAAAAATTAATATATTTAATGAAAGAAACTCAAAAATATGAAACAACGGAAGACAAGTACAAAAAAAAGAGATGACTTCATCCAAAAAATAGTAGTGACTAGTAGAGAACTATTAAAAGAGTACAAGTCCCCAAGGTGGACCAAAATACCACATTTTCACAAGTATGAAAGACTAGTGAAAATTATAAACAAAAGGATCCATAAGCTTACACTTGGTCTTGGAATATTCTATTTGTAGGCTTGAAATCAATGTTGGAGACTAGTGCTCTGATAACGCTCAACTACACTTCATCCAATTCTAAGTGTAGGCGTCGCAATCAAGTATAAACCCAACAAAAAGTTGGGTTCGATCCCATTGGGAGTGATACAGTAGAGAATTCAATTACGAAGTGAAAGGTGTGTTCTAGTCGATTGTAGGAATAGATTTTATCAAAACAATTAAAGTAAGTTGCAGGGGTTTGACAACTCGTGTCAATTGGTGAAGGGGATTAGAGTGACAGTTAACAGCTAAGAGAACAGGGGAGTAATCAAGTAGAGAGGAATCCTTGGGGATGTGATCAATTAAATTATGATTTCTTTGTATGGAGTATTACTATTTACTAAAAGACGTTGAATCTTAGTTGGTAGGCTAGGCTTTAGATGTATTAGCCATCTCTTGATGAACTATCACAATTCTAGCGAGTTTTATTGAACCTCGACAAGCATAACAATTATGAACAATCCAAAACATCAATTAATCTACTCTCTCGAGCTAGATTGGTAGGATCGAATTAAGATTTAATTTCTCAAGCTAAATCAACAATAACCCAATCACTACAATCATCAATGGATAGTTTTAATTCTAAAACCTCTTTCTCAAGCAAGCCTGGAATACTAAACTAGAATTTGCATTTGTAACTACAATTCATGACTTAAATTCAACTATCAATCAAACCCACATCAAATGAACAATTAAATCAGTAAATACTAATGCCGATAAGCTAATTGAGACATTTAATCACATAATCACCCCCCAAGAATGGGGTTTTAGTGAAACATTATAAAAAGGAAGAAAGTGTTACCAAGTACATTCTCTATCAGTTTGGGTAACAAATCGTAGTTCTTCCAAATGCTCAAAATTGAGTTGAAAATCAATAAAACCTTCAATTTTTCCTCAAAAACGTAAAGAACAGTGTTCAGAGTGATTTAGATTAAAAAAACCCGATTTAGAATGTGAGGGAAATCCTTTGATTTATACGTTCAATTAATCAAAATTGAAGGTAGATTCCTTTTCTAGCAATTTACAAAGTGGGTCGGCTACCTTGGAAAAATCCTTTATAAACCGCCTATAGAAACCCGCTTGGCCTAGAAAACTCCAGACACCTTTTACCTAAATAGGAGGAGCAAACTTGGCAATGACCTCCACTTTATCTTGATCCACTTGCATTCCTTCTCCTAATTTTTTATTCTCCAAAACAATGCCCTCATTTACCATGAAATGACACTTCTCCCAATTCAGAACTATATTGGTTTCCTTGCACCTTTGAAGCACTTGCCCAAGGTGTTCAAGACATGCTTCAAATGAATCACCAACGACTGAAAAATCATCCATGAATATCTATATTGAGTCTTCCACCATGTCTGCAAAAATAGAAAGCATACATTGTTGGAATGTTGTCAGAGCATTGCACAACCCAAAAGGCATCCTCTTGAAAGCAAAAGTTTCATAGGGGCATGTGAAGGTAGTTTCCTCTTGTCTTCCAGTGCAATAGAAATCTGGTTATACCTGGAATAACCATCTTAAAAGCAATATCATCCATGCCCCGCAAGCCTATAGAGCATTTGGTCCATAAATGGCATTGGAAAATGATATTTCTTGATCCATGCATTTATTTTCCGATAGTGCGTTAATACTCGCCAATCGGTGATAGGCCTCATAGGTACAAGTTCCCTTTATTCATTTGGAACTACTGTAATGCCTCTTTTCTTTGGTACACATTGTACGGACTTACCCATTTGTTATCTACAATAGGATAAACCACACCTGTATCTTGCAAATCTGGGGGGGGTCCCTACAATATTTGTGATTGTCCCTCTGATGGCTGTAATTTATCATTTTAATACCTCGACCAACAATTTCACTTTCCACTCAAGCAAGTCTGCTACAATGATGACGTGCAAAATGTTGTTTGCTCCCAAGAATACATACCGAAGATGGGATGGGAGCGCTTTCAACTCAAGCTTTGGAGGTTCTTCAGTAGATGGTTTAGCGGGAGGACTTCCCCGATTTTTAGATCAATATCAAGATTTAATGGATTTTTAGAATGAGCACCTAATCCCGATATAGAAGCCACAACTTCATCATACCTTTGAACTTCATCCTCATCATAATTTGAATGACAACAACAAGGGGTTCACCCATACACATCATTTCACTCACACTAGCTACGGCTTCATCAATCACATCAATTGTTGAGACCACATGGATGTCACTAGGTTGCTTCATAGATTTGCACAAGTTGAACGTAACCTCCTCATTATTTAACCAAAACTTTAACCCACAACTTTCAACATCCACAAGAGCTCTACTGGTTGCCAAAATGGTCTACCTAAAATAATAGGTAGGTACTCCGGCATCAATCTCACAATCTAAAATAACAAAGTCGGTCGAAAAGATGAACCTATCTACTTTCACCAATATATCATAAATTATTCCAATGGGGTGTTTAATGGACCGGTCTGATATGAGAAGACGCATGGTTGTGGATTTAGGTTCGTCCAGCCCAAGTTGTTTGAAGATGGCATACAACATCAAGTTAATACTTGCCCCCAAGTCACACAAAGCTTTGGCAAACTAAAGCATCCCAATAGTACATGGGATGGTGAATGCCCCCGGATCATATTTTTTTCCAATCACATCTCTTTTCATGACGGCACTACAATTATGAGACACATCAACTGTTTCGAAATACATACTTTTTTTATTGGTTACTAGTTCTTTCATGAATTTTGCGTATTCCGGCATCTCCAACAATGTTTCTACCAAAGGAAGATTTATAGATTAAGTCTTGAACACCGACAGAAACTTTTGGAATTTAGCATCTTCATCCCGTTTCTTGACTCTCTACGAGAATGATGGACTGATTTTAGGCAATGGTGTGATCGGCTTTTGTGAAGAACCCTTTTTGAGATGGTTGTTTAGGCCTTTCCTCGACTTCTTTAGGTGTGTTATTTTTCGGTGCTCTATCAGATTCCTCTAAATCAATAATAACGTCTCTCTCTGTTTTATAGTGTTTGTCACCTACTACTTTCCCACTCCGGCTTAACACAGCCAAGCATTTATCATGATTAAATTTTGAATTCACCATCAAATCACTTGCAAACTTCACTATTGACTTGGACTCCAACTGGGACGAAAGTTTACTCATTTGACATTCGAGTTGCTTGATAGATTCTGAGTGAGAGTTTACTTTATTATTCAAGGATGAGAATCAGCCTTCATTTCCTTAAGCATGTCATCGGATCCTTCAACATTATCTAGAATGCGTAATAACAAATCATCCACTCGAAGGCTCCCCGAATTGCCGCTAGATTTTGGGTTGTCACCCATTTGCATGTAACACGCATCATAGTTGTCTTCTCTCCTCCAAAGGTCATTTTGGTCAGCCCAATCTTGATTATAACTTTTCTGTTCACCCTCAATAAGTGTGTTCCAACCTTGATTCCTGCCCAACTTTAAAGAGCCCGGGCAAGAACCCTCCTTGAGTCTTGACACTCTTTTTACCTCTTTCTTTTCACAACACTCTCAAAAACCTGTTTTCGCAACAATTCCATTTAGGACATCATCTTGATAATTTTTTCATCCCACTCTTGGTCCTTTTCAATTTGTTCCTTTATCATCCTGAAGTTCAAAGGAGACACTTGATCCTATTTAGTGTACCAAGCACGGTTGATTTTTGTCATTTCGTCAGGAAGAGTAGATGTTATTTCAAATGGTTGTTGCATTATCCCTCCTCGAACAAGCTGGTCAGCCACACCCTTGTTGACTTAATTTAGACTCTAAAAGAAATATTGTAGCAACACATTCTTCGGAAGTCCATGAGTTAGATATTGGAGCAACAACTTTCGAAATCTCAACCATGTCTCATCAATAGGCTCACCATCTACTCGCTTAAGTTATAAATATTGTCCCTCAACTTCACCATCTTTGAGGGTGGGAAAAACCTTACGTAAAGAGACTCAATAAGCTTTTTCCAAGAAGTGATTGGTTTTCTTGACAACTCGGCCAACCAATTCGTTGCTTCCCCAATTAGAGAAAAGGGAAACAAATGAAGTCGGGCCAAATCTTGCGTGATAATCTCTAAGGAAGAAGGACCACACACGTCCACAAAATTTTGGATGTGGTCATGGGGGTCCTCATGAGCCAGACCTCCAAACAGATCCTTCATTTGCAACAGCTGCAACATAGTGCTGGTCATGTGAAATACCGCATTACCTATGACCGAAGGCAACCAAATATAACCCACACTACCCAATTGAGCCTCATTGACATCATGCAGGTTACCGATGTCATAATGATGTACAAGTTGGCTAGCGTTTCTCTCGTTCACACTCATCTCGTCACCTGTTCAAGAGAAGCCAACAAAACACAAAAACAAAATAAGTTGATTCAACTACAAATAAGATTTGATCACAACTCTTCACTAAAAGAATTCTAAACACCACTCCCTGGCAGTGGTGCCATTTTTTATAACGCTCAACTATACTTCATTTAATTCTAAGTGTAGGCGGTCTCAATCAAGTATAAACCCAACAAAGAGTTGGGGTCGATCCCACAGGGAGTGATACAATAGAGAACTCAATTACAAAGTGAAAGGAGTGTTCTAGTCGGTTGTAGGAATAGATTTTATCGAAACAATTAAAGTAAGTTGATCGGGTTTGACAACTAGTGTCAATTGGGGATTAGAATGACAGTTAACAACTAAGAGAACCGGGGAGTAATTAAGTAGAAAGGGATCATTGGGGATGTGATTGATTTAATGCCAATTTCGATGTACGTGTGATTATATTTACTAAAAGACGTTGAATCTTAGTGGGTAGGCTAGACTTTAGATGTAATAATCATCTCCCGATCAACTATCACTATTCAAGCGAGTTCTCTCAAACCTCGACAAGCATACAATTATGAACAACCCAAAACCTCACTTAATCTATTCTGTCAAGCTAGATAGGTAGGATTGAATTAAGATTCATTTTCTCAAGATAAATCCACAATAACCCAATCACTACAATTAGTTTTAATTCTAAAACCTCTTTCTCAAGCAAGCCTAGAATACTAAACTAGAATTTGTATTTAAAACTACAACTCATGACTTAAAACTCAACTATCAATCAAACCCACTTCAAATCAATAATTAAATCAATATATGCTAACACCCATAAGCTAATTGAGACAATTAATCACATAATCACACCCCCCAAGAATGGGGCTTTTATCCAATCATTATAAAAAGAAAGAAAGTGTTCCCAACTACGTTCTCCATCAGTTTGGGTAACAAATTACAAGCCTTCCAAATGCTCAAAATTGAGTTCAAAATCAATAAAACCTTCCATTTCTCCTCAAAAACATAAAGAATAATTTTCAGAGTGCTTTAGATCAAAAACCCAAAGTTAAAATGTGTGGGAACTCTTTTTCCTCTTTCAAAATTTAGTTTATACGTTCCCAGATATTTGGCTTCGGGGCCATTCAGCGGAATAAGTCGAGCGTCGCCGACATAGT
>JAJOOO010021993.1:0-33181 GCA_029582685.1 Solanum piurae
TTCTATGATGTCATTTTGAAATGGTTTGCCCTTAGTCCCTATTTTCCGTTAATTAATGTTGAATGTACTTCCGCGACCGATGAAGTGTGATGACAAGTTTGAGAGGCTTGTTTGGGGTTCCTCATTCGCCATGTCACGTCTAGGCCCTAGGCTTGGGTCGTGACACGAGGCTAGGGGACTACCGATAGGGATATATAGGCTGATTGGCACTTTTCGGGCTTATGGGGGCTTGAGTAGGTGGTCTTGTGTGCTGTTTGTACATACCGAGCTTATGGGGGCTTGGTTAGATTTTTTTATTAGTTTTGATAAGTTTAGATTTAGGAGCAGGTCAGTACACTTATCTTATTCTTGATTTATTTATCAGATTATTCCAGTATATCTGGATACCTCCTCATAGTATGTTGCCTTTCAAACTCTGTACATTATTATGTACTGACGCCCCATTGCCTGGGGGCGCTGCATTCATGCATGCAGGTCCTAACAGACGATCGAGTAGACCTCCTCAGCAGTAAGATTGACTTTTACCCGGTTGGCTAGCCCTTTCCTCCGGAGCTGCCAGAGTTGGGAGGTTTGTTACCGTTTGTTGTATATATCTTTATGGGTAGGTTGTGGCCCTGTCCCGCTAATCTTTACTACTCTTAGAGGCTTGTATACTACTATGTGGGGTGTATAGCTACGTTATGGCCATACTGGCCTATGTTGTTGATTTGCTGAAGCTTGTGAATTGTTTGATGTATTGTATTGATATATACCTGTTTTTAGTTTTGGTATAGATATCATGGTGGCCTCGACGGCCCAATCAGGACTTCTGTGCTAGTTGGTTATTTATATATATGATCTCTTGGGGATAACTGTTTCTTTTATAGATCAGTTGACAGGGGCCTTGCCGGCCGAGGGCTTAGTTTTAAGCCAAGATATACTTGTTTGTTTTCTTGATTGTGTGTGTGGCTGCCATGCGCTAGTAGCAAATGGTTCAGCAGGGTCGGCTCGGGCCTGAGTTTTGTCATTAGGAGCCAGTTGCGCCCCCTAATTTGGGGTGCGATAGGGTCCAATCCCATAGGGAGCGGTACGTGTTTAAGATTCAGTAGGAAAGTACGAATATGCTCAAGTCAATCATAGTAATAGACATTATCAAATAAAAAACATAATTCAAGTCATGGGGTGACACGAATGTAAAATAACATGGGGTTTTGGTTTTAATTATCAACTACAGTAGCAGCAAATAATATGAATTAACAAATAATGAGACGGGTTCTTGGGATGTGATTTGATTAAAGGCTAATATAGACAAATGGGAAATTGCAACTATTAGAAAATAATTGTAAATCAGTGAATAGGCTAGACTACAGAGGAGATAAACTTCTCTCAAACAATTTACCCTGAATCGAGTCGGTTTCTCTCGAACACCAACAAGCAAGCAAATAAGAACAACCTACGCCTTAGTCCATTCACTCTCTCGAGTTGAATGTGTGGAAAATGGTTTAGGATTCACTCTCTTGAGCTGAACCCATGACAACCCAATACCCACAGACCATCAATCAAGCATCTTGGTTTTAAAACATCTCTCTCAAGTTAGCCAAAAACACAAAGGTAGAACTGCATTTTTAACTACAATCCTTTAATTTGAACCACAATTAATGATTGAAATCACTTCTAAACATCATTTAAACTAACAATTAGCAATACTCATAAACTAAATCAGCCCATAATCACATAATCAAACCCCAAGAATTAAGGTTTTAGCTAGACATCATAAAAAGATAAAAATCGTTACCAAATTGTGTTTCCATCAACTAGGTAAGATTAATTTCATCTTTACAAAGGTCCAAATTAAAGAATCTCAAAGACCCACTTCCAATTTCTCAAAAAATGGAAAACTTTAATTCTTCAAATCTAAGGAAAACTTAGTCTCAATACTCAGAGTTCAATGTCAAATATCATAATCTAAGATATTATAAATGATTTTTTCTCAAACTAAATGTTTAAAATCGTATTTATAGTCTCCAAATATATGTTGCGAAGGGCCATTCAGTGAAGTAACTTGGGCTCGGCGATCAGCTCGACGATCCCTCCTTTGGTTAGTTCCATCACCTTTTTGCTTTGGCCTTCAGCATCCTCAAGTTCTGTAACTTTGGGAGACCCAACACTGCATCACAGAACCACTCAGCGACATGCCGACTGCTCCTTTCTGTCGCAAACATAATTTTCTCCTTCAGGGCTTGGCACACTGGAACTTTAGGCGAGATGGCGGCCATTCAGTGACTCGCCAAAGGGACTTGGTGATCACTAGCCCTTCATTTCTTCCTTCTTTCGGCTCACTTCGTTCCTTTTTGCAAGTTAGTGTCTATGCTTTGTTCCTCAATCCAAATACCCAGAAATTAAGGATTTTACATCAGTTATTGGAACAAAAGAAACACTTGAGGACACTAAATCTATCCAAATAAAGCCATAAATGTGTCCAAATCGTGGACTCATCAGGTACCCGCCGTCGATCACAAATTCAGCTACTGCCTGAATTTTTTTTGAGTTTTCGTCTGGTTCCAAATCTTGTTCTAAAATTATTCCATTAGAACCAAAGGTGGTGTTGTGGTTCAAAATGGTTCAGAATCATGTTTGGTGACAGATGTGAAAGCTAAGAAATGTATTGACCCAACCTTCGTAGAATTGAAAGAAGTGATGCTTAGAAAGTTCGTTGAGGCTTCCTCCCAAGGGGGAGATGGTGTGCTTCATTATTAAGGTCGTTTGTGTGTCCCCGATATAGATGACTTGAGGGAACATATTTGATCAAAAGCCTATAGTTCACGATATTCCGTTCACCTTGGAGCCACAAAGATTTACTGATTTATGGGAGGTCTATTGGTGGAATGGGATGAAGAAGGATATTGCGAGATTTGTGGCTAAGTGTCCTAATTACTAACAAGTGAAAGTTGAACATCAGAAACAACAAGGTTTTTCCTAGGATATTAGTAGTCCTACTTGGAAGTGGAAAGATTTGAATATGGACCTCATAATAGGGTTGCCTCGTACTCGACAACAATATGATTCAATTTGGGTTATAGTAGACCGAATCACCAAATTGGCTCATTTCATTCCCGTCAAAGTCTAAATTTTGGTTGAAGATTATGGTAAGTTATTTTTTACGGAAATGGTAAGGTTGCATGGAGTGCCCTTGTATATTTTATCCAATAGAGGTACTCAGTTTTGGAAATCTTTCCGAAAGGGTCTTGGTACTCATTATAAGCTTTGAATAACTTTTCATACACAAACCAATAGGTAAGCGGAGCGTACTATCCAAAATTTTGAAAATATGATTAGAGAATGTGTCATTGATTTTAAGGGTAATTGGGATGACCATTTTCCATTGATTGAGTTTGCTTACAACAATAGTTACCACTCGAGTATTCATATGGCTCCATTTGAGGCTCTCTATGACAGGAGGTGTAGATCTCATATAGGTTGGTTTGAGGCGGGTCAAGTTGTATTGATAGGACCCGAGTTAGTTCATAAGGCTATGGAAAAGGTCCGACTTATTAGAGGAAGGTTGAGAATAGCCCAAATTCAACAAAACTCCTATGGCAATGTTAGAAGAACAGATCTTGAGTTTGATGTTAACTGTTGAGTCTACTTAAAAATCGCATCCATGAAGGATGTAATGAGATTTGGGAAGAAAGAGAGGCTTATTCCCCATTATTTGGGTCCATATAAGATTTTGATACGTGTTGGTAAGGTTTCTTATGAGCTCGAATTGCCTAATGATTTGGCATAGGTGCATCTAATTTTCCATGTCTCCATGTTAAAGAAATGTGTTGTAGATCTGACATTTATAATTCCCTTAGAAAGTTTGGGAGTTGATGAGAATCTTCTTATGAGGAAGTTTAGGTAGAGATTTTAGACCGGCAAATTAAGAAGTTGAGAAATAAGAAAGTTGCTTCCGTGAAAGTGTTAAAGAGAAATCAATTAGTGCAGGGTGCTACTTAGGAGGCCAACTCCGATATGATGTCTCGATATCCTCATATTTTTCACTCTACCCCTATTCTATCTTGACGTACTGAGTTCATCATGATTTACTTTTTGTTTGGTGTCATGTCTTTTAGATATTTCCATGATTTCCTCATTTTATGCATGTTCATGAAAAACATGAATTTTGAATGAAAATGAGTTTATATGATTGATTTTCCTAATGTTGATGTGTATTGAGTATGAATTGCCTATAGACTTCATGAGATGAATTGTGGAACATGCTTTATCTTGGAGTTGATGTTTCCTCCTCAAATATATGCATTTGAGTATTAGTTGCATATGGATTTCATGATGTGATAATATGTGCATGCTTTTAGCTTGGAGATGATAGTCCTCCTTGGATATGAGTAATCTTGTAAGTGCTAATTAGTGGGCTGCTAGGTCTAGTTCCTACCTTCCTTATGATGATTTGAATATATTCTAGCTTGGAGTCAAAGTTCGTCCTTGGTTTTGTGCATTTAGATGAAATTGCATGCATGATGGGAGATAATGTAACACCCATCATTCGAGGATGAATTGTCCTAAGGGGGAGATAATGTAACACCACAGATTTGAAAAAGGGCAACATAGAAAAAAAATCAAAAGTTCTAGGTGCCATCGATGGAGGCCAAACACGGCCCGTGAAGTCGACCACTGACCATTGGTTTGGTTCATGGATGGGCACCCAAATATTGCCTAGAAGTCTTGGAACCACAGCCAGACCAACGGACCATCGGCCATACCATGTTCTGTTGTTAAGGCTCCGTGGTCCAATTCCCCAAATTCATGTTTGTGACCACTAATGGCGTTCCTAAAGGATGGACCGTCGGTCTGTCCACGGTCCGTCAGTCGTGGCCCTTCGATGGTGGGTTCTCCAGTTATTTTAAGGGAAATTGGGTCTTTTCCTAATTATTTTATCTCTATACTATGTCATTTTTTCCTATGTCTAAGACCCTTATATACATGATTTTATCCCGAAAATTTCTTCATTCAATTCATTCTCCTAAATTTCTTAAGGAACACCAAGGTTTTTCCTCTCTAAATTTCTCTCTCTGGAACTTGAAGAAGAAGAAGGGTTTAAGCAAGGGCTCAAGGTCAAGTCTCAATTCTTCATTATTGTAGGCTTTGATAGTAAGGTATGATAGCTTTATTCATCCATGGAGCCCCTAAGTTTGCCAATTGAAAAGTAACAATTCCCCAATTTGAGTTAGGGTTTTCTTCTAAGTTTTGGGTCTTTATTAATGTTGATCTAATTGAGTGGATTTATGCATGAATTGAGAGGTTCTATGCTTTTCATGATGAATTTCCATGTACCCATTCTTAACCCATGTTTCTAAGATGAAATTGATGTAAATAGATTTTAATCTATGCAAGGAGAATTTACAGGTTTATGTGTATGCTTATAGGAAAAATAGGGTATATTATGAATTTCTATGAGTTTGAAGCATATGTTACGAATCGTTGATTATTAATGTAAGTGTTATGGAAGGGATCATTCCCACATAATTAGCTTATGTATGAATGTGAAAGGATTTTTCACATTGAATGATTGTAAGTTGAAAGGATTGCTCATCTAAAATGAATCTAAGCTTAGTAACTATGAATATGATGAGGCTAGAGGCGATTAACCTTGACCTCTAATGAGAAAAATATGAAGTGATTACCCATATTACTTAGAGTTGGACTAGAGGCGAGTACCCCTGTAATATGATGGAGAGACAAGAGGCGGGTACCCATGTCTCATGATAAAAAGGACAAGAGGTGAGTACCATGATCCTAAAGTATGTTTGACAGGATGCGACTCCCCCTCATCCTATAGTAAGAGGGACAAGAGGCGACTACCCAAGATCCCAAGGTAAGAAAGACTAGAGGCGACTAACCCTTTTTCCTTCATAGTAAGGCAAGAGGCGATTCCCCATGTCTTTAAGAGATATGCTAGAATATGTTATGATAGGTGAGGAGCTTGGATAGTTGCTTGAGTTTGTCTTGCATGATGAGTAAGACTAGTGGAGTATTACCCATGTCTTGACTAAGTATGAATTGAGGTTACTTCAAGAAGTATTCCTTATTTGGTTAAATCATCTATTTTGTGCATTGATTATCCTTTATGACTTATGTTGTCTAACTCTTATGTTTATGTTAAGTTTTTCAAGCTTACATATTTAGTACATTTTTTGTTCTAATCCATACCCTTGCCTAAATTTCTTATCCAAGTGTAGGATTCAGTGTTCCCGACTCTTATCCATGTGGCTAGGATTCATAGTAGAGGCAAGGTTGAAGATTGGTGAGTCCTCATAGTATCCGATGATTTGGCCACTACTTTTCTTATGTTCTTTCCATTTTAGATTTGAACATTGTTGTATGGGTTGTGTCCCAATATTTTAATGTATTAGATGGTTTTTTAGACAACTTTATTAGACTTCCTCTTTGTTTTACAAAATTTTTGTTTTGTTCGAAATGCTTTAAATCTTATAGATTTTCTTTTATATTTATTATGAATGCTAAGTGGCTTAAATGAGACCTCTTAGGGTATTTAATGTCATGTTACATCTAGGGGGTATCCCTGGGTCATGACAGTAGGCACACAGAGTCAACCCTAAAACAACAGTGCCCAAGCCCTAGCACCTTAGGGGTGCGCTACCCCACCCAAAATCCTAGAAATTTGACAAATGTTTCTATCTATTTCGGGTCCTAACTTATCTAGAATCTATTGGTTTATTCGAAACTTTCTTTGATTCACAAACCCAACACGAAGTCATAAAAAATCTACTCAATTTCTATCAAGAAGCTCAACTCAAGAACTCAAAACCTCCATTGTTAAAGAATGAAGTCAAAACTCAAGAACTACTCAAGAATCTCAAAACAAACTATTTCATGAACGAATTCATGGACAAGTTTCACGTATGCCGTGAGGATGAATGGTGGGAAGCTTACATACCTTGGAAGAAGGATTTTCTTGGCGAATTCTACAAATCTTGAAGAACGCTTGAACTTAGCCCTTTTTTTCCTCTTTCAACCTCACTCTAAATCCCTAAGTGTGTTGAAAAATGAATGGGTGATTAGAAAATATTATTAGACCCTTAATTGGTTCAGGAAAACCTTCTAAGCCAAGTGGGAAAAAGGAAAAGACTAAAATACCCTTTTCTCAAACGGATGAAATGCCTTAACTAGAGAGGCTTCACTCAAATGGGTACAACTTTTTCTTCCAAGCTCAAAATTTTACAAACTTAGTGGCATTGGAAGGAGGACTCAAAGTCCTTGAATTTGATTTCTCATGGGCCACCTAATTCTTTATGTCCTAAAATATATAGTTAATTGAAGTTAACCCACGAAAAATCTCATAGTGAAACTCAATTGGATAGAGAGTTTTCAACTCACCTTTATTATAGGGATTCTAGTGACCTTAACACCAAAGAAAAATTAGAATCACTTAGTACAATCTTATTCACAATGAAAACTTGTTCGAGTCTTAACTTAGATGTTTTTAGGATGTTCCAATATCTCCCCCTTGATATCATTTGTCCTCGAATGACGGTTGGACTGAGAATGGAAAAGATTTCCTTGTACTATCTTTCTGACTTCTGATATTTCTTATTAACATAGTCATTACTGATTCATACTATGTGTTTGGAACTCTCTATAGTACATAATGTTCGAACTATATGCATTTGAAAATAGTCACACTCTATCTAAAGTTATCTTATACAAAGCAAGGGAGATCGTGGCACGAAGTAAGAATAGGAATACTATGCTTTGAACGATATGACTGGTAGGTTTGAAGATTAGAAACACTTCCCAATGATGCTCTTCTTTCATATCACCACACCTACTTTGCCACAACTCATATCTCCCACAGGGGTATATGACTACTCTTACCGAAGCCTGAGTCTAATTGTATGCTCTTACTATATTCAAGTCTAACTCAAAATCACAAAGTATTGAACATAAGGTGATTATTCTAATCTAAATCACAAGATTCACATTTTATACCTCTATAGGAAGTCTAATCCCAAGAATATTACTGCTTAACACCACATTCAACCAACCTCGAGTCTTAATCAAGAACTACCTAATGCATCATGCAATCCTCTATATTCTATGAATACCACATTCAAGCCTTGTAATATAACCACTCCATGGACTCATACTAAGCAATCCTTATAAGAATTTCTCATTTCTCATCATCTCTACCAACTAAATTTCACGCATTAAACCAACTAATTGCTCTCATTTAACTACTACTCATAGTAAGACCTCATCCTCTTCTCCCTCCAGATTCATAACCTTAAATGGAATAAGCACACCATCGCTATCACAATAAGAAGCACAACCCTCTCCTTCTATCCCTACTCAACTACTATCGACAACATCACTGTCAAAACTGAAAAGGATCACTGAAAAAAATTTAGAGTGAAAGATCATAAGCACGATTTATTCGAGAATTTTTATATAAGAATATGAAGGACATAACAATATTTTGCTACCCATTAGGATTAAATCATGAATTTGCGAGACTGAACATACTATAAGACATGATTTCTTTTATTAATAGGTTTATATCATTAGTTTTATATACATAACTTTATGAAGTAAGCTTCAGAACAATGGGCTAAAGTGTTTTACCCTCATTTTGAAAACTAAGCATAGATGTGAATCTCTCTTAAATGTATGAGCATAGGTCATAAACACAATTGTGATATAAGAAACATCATCATGATGTTGTAATGGTTGAAATTTTAGGAATACGTTAGAGTGTGAATGGATTGACATACCACTTTAACTCTTCCTAAACCCATTACTATCTGATTCTCAACACATTACTTGGTTTCTCATCATATCATCTTCCCCTTAGGTTTGCAATAGGAACTTTAAAGCTATGGATCTATTTCATCATCTTTTAACTGGTCTACATTCACTTTACTCTAATACTTGGGAAGAACTTATCTCCTGACCACTGAACTTTCCATATGTAGGTACTAGGATTCCTTGTAGGACCTCTTTCTGAGATACTTCTCTTAACCTCTTCTCATTGGTTTATATGACAACTTAATCTGAAAGTTAGTAGTGTGGCTTTTCCTTCATAGCCTACAAATAACATCCTTCTATGTTCATATAAACCTAACTAGATGAAACTTTAAACTATATCTAAGAGGCTCGTCATTGACTATATAAAATAATTTATACCAAACTCTTATGGGTAATAAATAATGCTTACATTAGCCTACTTCACATTGACAATTCAATTATGCTATCTAGGCATACATGAATACAATAAATTTAATTAGAGCCTTATTTGACTACATACGATCTCGGGTACACCTCTTAGTACACTTGTTAATCTTGTGACTTAGTCATGTTTCATTCCTCTAATCTAAAAGTCAGAACCTCACACTTGTGCAACTCATATTCATTGCAGATAAAATCTTAATTTATCACCTACTATATTTCAAGTCTACTAGATCACATCTCTAAACTAACATCATCACCCTCATGATGCAATTCTTTTGATCATGACCTTTACCTAAAATTCAAGCTTAGTGTTCATTATTCAACACAATATTCACTACAATCTCTCACATACTATACTATCTTATGAATACTAGATAAAATTAAGAGTCACTCACCAACTAAGATCTCATGACAAGTAGGCAATCTTTATCTCTCAGTCTACCTATTTACAGATCACTTTCACATTTCATTTCACAACTTAAGTACTATTTACCCAGTCACTACAAATCATTACTTTATTAGTTCCTAAAAAACCTGAATATCATGAGGCTCTTCTTTATAAATCATAAGCCTAGTGCAGATCGATCACTTTCACACTACTCTACTCTTTTATTCAACACCTATACTTGGTCATCACCAACACAATGGCTCATCGACATAAACTCTATTTTGGTTAAAGTATTCTGTAACTAATCCTGACAAGTAACTATTCCACTACCTCCTATCATTAACTCTATACAAAATATTGTAACTTAGTCTACTAATAAAGGAAACTCAATATTAATAATTCTATGAGTGCATGACTCCAACAACAAAATTTTCCTCGTCACGACCTCCCTTTTATAGAATATTATACCTCTACATGATTTCCTCTTAAATCTAGGCACTTCTACTACTACTACTACTACTAATTCTTATGTCATCGTAACTCATACAATCTCTTGGGTAAACACACTACTCCAGCTCTAAGACACACTTCTTCATAAGGGTCTCAACTGAAAAAGGGTTCATAGAAAATAGTCTGGGAATACATTTATCTTTTAGCTCGAACGCACGATTAATATGAACAAAAGTATATTATTTTGAATTTCAACACCTAATCTCACTCACAGGCTTCTCTCAAGCCCATCTGCAGTCTCATGCCTTTCTCATGACTCTTATTGAGAGTAACTCATTGATAAGGATCGACGCTTTGTTTTTCAACTACCTTCAGTATGAGGGGTAGTCGAATGGATGTGAGAAATACACGAGTTTGAATAAGTTCCTTATGACATAGATCTATTACATGACTTAGAGTATGAAAGAAGGAAAGCTTTCCTCAAATGTCTATAGTCCCTCATTTATAGAAGTGAGGACCTCACAACCATAAATAAGATCCTACTGACATGGCTTCATGGACACCCTAGGACACTTGAACTCTATGCTCTGATACCAAGTTTACCACGACCCAAGCCTACAGTTGGACGTGGATGGAACTCGAGACCTATTTGTGGTCCCCACGCAAAACCTCATCTTGGCTGACTACAAGTGAAAAACTAACTCAAGCAAAATAGGCTTAAAAGGAATTTATTCTCAAAATAAAACTAAACTCAAATGTCATAAAGTACTCATTACAATAGTCATAATATTTTCCAAAACATCTTTAAAGACAAGAGGTACTAACCTGTTGAACTGTCCTCTTAACTTCACTTTAATTTGATATGTAAATTAAGAGATGTGATTAGGATATAAAGGATATGTGAAGGATTAATGAAGTCCTTAAAAGTTAATATCAATAAGAGAGCAATGACATGATTTAATACAACACATAACAGATGAACGACGGAGAAGAAAAGAGTCTGATGACCTTAGGAAATTACTGGTGCAGGGAGCAAGTCCTGAAAGTCCTGGGCTATTGTTGAGGTGCACTATAGGCACCGGGCGCCAGCCCCGAACTTCAATGCCCAAGCCCTAGTGCCGTAGTGGTGCACCGCCCCACTCAAAACCTGCAATGCACTAGCTCTTAAATTTTAGCATCGAGGCCCTGGCGACTTAGGGGAGCACCACCCCACCCAAAACCCCAAATTTTGACAAACTTTTCTATCAATTTTGGGTACTAACTCATATAGAATCGATTTGTCTCTTCCAAAATCACTTTGATTCAAAAACCCAACATAGAATCATCAAAATTCTACTCAATTCTATCAAGAACTCAAAACCTCCATTGTTAAAGAATGTAGCTAAGACTCCAAAACCACTCAACTTTCTCTAAACAAAATATTTCATGGATAAGTTTCATATATGGCGTGAGAACGAATGAGTCCATCACTCTGGTATGCTTACATACCTAAAGAATGATGTTCTTTTCAATTTCCTAAAATCTTGAAGAATGCTTGAACTTGGCCCTTTTTCTTCTATTGAAACCTTATTCTGAATCCCTAAGTACTTTTGAATGTGAATGGGTGATTAGAATGTCATTAGACCCTTAATTGGGTTAGGAAAACCTGGTAAGCCTAGTGTGAAAAAGGAAAATACCAAAATACCCATTTCTCAAACGGATGAAATGCCTTAACTAGAGAGGCTTCACTCGAACGTTCATAATTTTTACTACGAGCTTGAAATTTTGCAAAATGGCGGCGTTCGAAAGAGGACTCAAAGATCTTCGATTTTATACCACATGGGGCACCAAATTATTTTTGTGCTAGAAGATATGGTCGATTGAAGTTGACCCAAGAAATATCTCATAGTGAAATTCAATTGGGAATAAAGTTTTCAACTGAACTTTATGCTAGGGAATTCTAGTGACCTTAACACCTAAGAAAATTTAGAACCACTTAGTACAATTCACAATGAAGAATGATTAGAGTCTTAACTTAGAATTTTTTGGGATGTTACACATTATATGAGAGCAATGAAGTGTGGCTAAGTCATTATATTAGCAAGAGCATTAAAAGAAGTACCGAAGATCGTATGTAGTCAAATGAGGTTCTAATTAAGTTTATGATCTTTCTTATATGCCTCGATAGAATATTTGAGCTGCTAATGTGAAGCAGGCTGATGTAGGAATTATTTATTACCCTTACGAATTGGCCCAAATGGATCATATATATCTAGTGATGAACCCCTTAAATATTGATCAATTTTACTTTAGTTAAGTAGATATGAACTTAGAAATGTTGTATTAATAGGCTAAGAAGGAGAAGTGAAACTATAAAGAGATATATTAAACGACTTTATCAGTCAATGTTGGTAACAATTATAAAAAGCCAATTGTAGAAGCAACACGACGTTAAGAGGATAAGCTTAGAAAGAATCCCTAAAATGAATCTTCGTAGTTGCACATGGAGAGTTCTTGTAGACATGATATTAGCATTTTTATCGATTATTAGAGTAAATCGAATATATATTAGTTTAGAAAAGATGGAATAGATCCATATCTAAAGTATCACCTCCATGTGTATGGGGGAGATGATAAGATGAGAAACCAAGTCATGTGTTAAGAGTCATATAGTGATGTGTTCAGAAAGATTTATAGTGTTATAGCAATCCATTGATACTCTAGTGTCTTCCTCAATGTTAAGTCGTTACAACATTTTGTTGATGTTTCTAATATCATAATTGTGTTTATGACTATTCTCATACATTTCAGATAGATCCATATTTAAGCTCAGTTCCCATAATGAGGTGCAAAAACATTAGCCCATTGACCTCAATCTTTTTCAAAAAGTTATGAATATCACCCACATGATATGAATCTATTCATATAAGCACTCGTGTCTCGTAGTATGCTCAGTCTTGTGAATTCATGATTTAGCATGAATGACTAACAAAAAAACATTATGTCGTGCATATTCTTATATTAGATTTCTTGAACGAATTGTAAATCCCATGAATCAAAAAACCTAGAAAAGAGAGTCAATTGGGAGGTCACAAACGATCAACCGACTAATGAAATCCTTCATCGGACCCTTCATAGACCGTGAAGGGCACCACGGCCTGTGTTGGTGCTCGTGGAGGCTTCAAGTGGTTGTATAAGATGGGATCCCCTCTTAGGATCCCATAGACGCCTCGTGAAGGAACCACGACTCGTGGTGGTGCCCGGGAAAGAGTAGGCAGTATGCTCTCCAAGGCAGGCTTCTCTCACGATGACCCGGACAGCTTGTAAAGAGCCAAATAGGTTGTGATGTTGGTCATGTTGTGGGCTAAGGAATCTTAGAGTCTTCCCAAGCTAGTGGTCAAGGACCACAAATGCCACTATGACCCAGGATGTCCTTAACGACTAGTGTGGGCCTCCATTTGGAGGTTCGCGTCAGTTGTAAATCAAGGGAAGTTGGGTGTTTTTCTAATTATTTTATCTTTATACTAGGTCATTTTTCCCTTTCCTAGAACCCCAATATAAGTAAATATAATCCCAAATTTCCCTATTAAAATCATTCTCTTAAATTCACAAAAGAAGATCAAGTTCTTCCTCTCAAAAATATTTCTCTAGAAAACTTGAAGAAGAAGGGTTCAACCTAGGGTTTCAAGCCAAGTCTACCATTCCACCATTGAAGCCATGTTTTTTGCATTAAGGTATGATAGTTTTCATCCATGGATTCCATCCATTCACGGAGTTCCCAAATTCTCCTATTTTCAAAGTTAGAATTCCCCAATTGAGTTAGGGTTTTCTTCTATGTTGTGAGTTCCTTTGATAATTGATTTAATTGATGGATTTATGATGTTTTATGTATGAATTGATGAATTTCTATGGTTTTATGATTATTTCCCATGAACCCATGTATTTCCCATGTTTTCCAAATTATGATGATATGATGTGGCTTTTCGATTATGAATGAAGAGTTTATGGTATTATGCATGTTCTTGTGAAATTGATGTAAATGTTTTTAGGATGCTTTGAGTTTGAAGTATCAATGTTGTTGCTATTATTGTGTTGTTGAAAGAATTTCTCATATACACATGTAAGCATGAATTGTGAAAGGTTTTCTCACATTATTAGGGTTCTTAGGGTTGAAATGCTTTCTCACCTAACATAAACCAATGCTAAGATGTTATTCTAATGATGAGGCAAAAGGCGATTACCCATTCTCTCTAATTGAAATACAAAAGGTGATTACCCTTGTCACATGATGTAAGGAAAAGAGGCAATTACCCATGTTCCTTTAAGAGCTAAGAGTAATATGACTAAGAACTATTCCGTGGAAAATTAACTTAGAACTGAGTGGATAAGTGGCGATTACCCATGTCCCATAACTCTGTGCCAACATAGGATTGTCTAGATAGACATTAGCTAGTGTATCCTCAATAGCTAGAAGTTCATAGTCCTTACCGTGGCAAGTACGACAACCCTTTTCAGTGTGGGGTAGACACTTGATTCCATGATGATAGCTCTCATCGTCTTACATCATCTTAAGAATGTTTTAATATGAATTTCACTTGCATTAATCATATTTTATGACTCGTGTTTTCTAACCCACTTATCTTATGTTTTAGCTAGATCATTGCATTCTAATGAAAATGTCCTATTTTAGAAAGATTTAAATGTGTTTATGAATGGATATCACATTTGGTACATGATTGTACTAACGCATACTCTTGCCTACATTTCCCCATATGTAGGGGCTGACAATCAGGGTTCTAAGTTTCATGGCTAGAGGTTGATTTGAGAGATTAAGAGCTTTGGTGAGTCCTCGTGCTTCAAGGAAATTTTTTTATTATTTTTAGTATTCTTTCTTACCTTCAGTTTTGGACATGATGTATGGGCTAGGCCCACTTTCATTCATATTTACTAGATTTTTAATGAGACAAGTGTTTAGACTTCCACTTTGCTTTATAAAATTTCATGTATTGAAATTGTCTTTTAAGACTTTTCTATCTATTTCTTATGTTTTGAATGCTAAGTGGCTTGTATGGTGACTCTAGGGGTCCTATACACCATGTAACGCCTAGGGGGTACCTTGGGTCATGAAAAACTTATAACTAGAGCATAAGGGTTAAAAAGTTCCTAGGATGTCTAATAAGCCACGTCGATGAGAGTCTTGTTCATGAATGTGAAGCATGCCACATTTATGAATGAGAGGCTATAAGATGTTTAGGAAAGTCCAATTCTTCATTACTCTAAAGTCATGCGAAAGAGTTTATCTCTATAAGGTCTCTCTCATAATCCTTGTCTGATTTTGTACAGGATATAACTACTTGAAGAGCTTATACTAGAAGGAATGTGACGGAGAATGCAGAAAAAGAAGCTCTTTATCAAGCTCTGGTCGACCCTTTGGCTTAGAAAATGACCAATACAGAGTTTAGGGTTACTTTTCAAGTTTTGGCTCTAGTCATGACAACCTAAGCCAATAGGGAGGTTACGGTTCCCGTGAACCCAAATGTGGGTACAACGACATTTAGAGTTAGGGACTTCACCAGAATGAATTCCCTAGAGTTTCATGGTTCTAAGGTTGAGGAAGATCGTCAAGCCTTCATTGATGTGGTTTACAAGGTCTTGATGGTCATGGGAGTAATGCCAGTGGAAAAGGTGGAGTTGGTTGCTTATGAACATAAGGGTGTTTCTCAAAATATGGTAATACCAATGGAAAGAAGGAAGACCGAAGATGTGGGTCCTCTCGATTGGGAGAAGTGTAAGGTTGCTTTCCCATTGAGACGAGGGAGGAAAAGGTGCTTCATTTTATCAACCTTGGTCAACGAAGTATGAGTGTAAAGGAATATGATTTGAAGTTCACACAATTGTCTAATATATGCTCCTACAAAGGTTGCCAATCCTAGGGACAGGATTCGTAAGTTCGTTTTGTATGCATAAGAAATATTGGTTAGAGAATGTCATACCGCCATACTTTTTAATGAAATGGACATTTCTCGTGTCGTGGTTCATGCTCAACAGATCGAAGAGGAGACACTTAAGGAAAAGTCTAGGGAAACAAAGAGGGCTAAAACCAGTAATGGTAATTTCTCTCATGCAAGGTCCGATGGACATGGTTATTCTAGATTTAGACAAAAGTTTTCATGTCAAGGTTCCTCCAATTATCCTTCTAGGTTCAACAAAGATAGGGTGTCTAACCCTAAGCCTCAAGGAGCAAATGGTAGGGGGGCCTTATTACCTATTTGTGCTAAGTGTGGAAGAAAGCACGAGGGTAAGTGTCTAGAGGGTTTGGTTTTGTTAAGACGGACCACAAGATAAGAGATTGTACTTCAAATGCTTCAAATGAAGGTTATCATCCTCAAAGGTCTCAAACATATCCTTTATCTGGTCTTAGTGGTTCAGGTTCAAATAATCCCAAGCAAAATATGTTTTATGCACTCCAGACTTGTCATGAGCATGAGGGTTGATGTGGTTACCAGTATATTGAATGTATTCAAACTTGATTTTTATGCTTTACTTGATCCCGGTCCTACCTTGTCTTTGTGATGCCATATGTTGCTAAGAGGTTCGATATTCTTCTGAATGTGTTATTAGATCCCTTTTCTGTCTCTTCTCCTGTTATTGACTCTATTGTTGTTAAGAGGGTCTATAGGAAGTGCCCCATCTCTTTTTCCCAAAAAGTTATTTTGTTGAATTGGTAGAGCTTGATATGATATAACTGATTTCATCCTTGGTATGGATTGGTTGCACTACTGTTATACTTCTATAGATTGTAGAACTCGTGTAATCAAGTTTGAATATCCGAATGAGCTCATCCTAGAGTGGAAAAGGGGAAATTCTATGCCTAACGATCCATTTGTCTCTGGTATTAAAGCTAGAAAGATGATTTCTAAGGGTTTGTTGTACTATCTAGTAAGAGTGAGGGATGTAATTCCAAAACCCCTACCCATGAGTCGATCCCCATGGTAAACGAGTTTCTGGAAGTGTTCCCTGATAATCTACCTGGCATTCCTCACGAACGGGAAATAGACTTCAGTATTGACCTTCTCCCAGATACGTAGCCTATTACTATTCCTCCTTACAAAATGGCTCTAGCAGAACTGAAGGAGTTTAAAGAACAATTGAAAGATTTGTTGGATAAAGGTTTCATCCAACCGAGTATCCCTCCATGTGGTGCTCTAGTTTTGTTAGTTAGAAAGAAAGATGGTTCTCTTCATATCTATATTGACTATCGTCAGTTGAATAAGGTTACCGTTTAAATAAGTATCCTCTCACAATGATAGATGATATGTTTACCGAACTTCAAGGAGCGAGTTACTTCTCCAAGATTGACCTTCAGTTGGGTTATCACTCATTGAGGGTGAAGGAAGTTGATATTTCGAAAATAGATTTTAGAACCCGATGTGGTTATTATGAGTTTTTGGTGATGTCTTTTGGTTTGACTAATGCTCCGCCCGCTTTTATGGATTTTATTAATAGGGTGTTTAGACAATATCTTGACATGTTTGTGATTGTTTTCATTGATTATATATTGATCTATTCGACAAGTGAGGATGATCATATAAATCATTTGGGGATTGTGTTGCAAATTCTAAAGGACCAACAACTCTTTGCAAAGTTTAGCAAATGTTAGTTTTTGCTAAGGTCTGTAGCCATTCTTTGTCACATTGTTTCAAGTAAGGGAATTGAGGTAGATCCTAAGAATACGGATGTGGTCAAGTGTTGGCCCAGACCTCTATCCCATTTGGATATTAAAAGCTTCTTGGGTTTTGCTGGTTACTATAGAAGGTTTGTTGAGGGGTTTTTATTGATTGCCTCGCCATTAATAAAATTGACTCAAAACAAGGCTAAGTTCATATAGTCCGAAGGTTGTGAAAAGTTTGAGGAATCAAAGGATAAACTTATTTCTGCTCAGGTGTTGACGTTACTGGAAGGGACTGATTTTTTTGTTGTTTATTGTGATGCCTCGAGAATTGGGCTAGGATGTGTGCTTATGCAAAATGGGAAAATTATTGCCTACCCTTCAAGGAAACTAAAGGTTCATGAGAAATATTATCGTACCCAAGACCTGGAACTAGTGGCGGTTGTTTTTGTCGTAAAGATTTGGAGGCACTATCTATTTAGTGATCATGTGGATGTTTTTAGTGACTATAAATGTTTACAATATGTGTTTCATAAGAAGGATCTAAATCATCGCTAAAGAAGGTGGCTTGATTTATTGAAGGATTATGATATGATTATTCTCTATCATCCTGGTAAGATGAATGTGGTGGCGGATGCTCTTAGTCGGTTATCTATTGGTAGTGTTACTCATATCGAAGAATATAAGAAAGAGTTGGTTGAGGATGTTCATAGATTGGACCGGTTGGGTGTTCTATTAGTGGACTCTACCAAGGATGGTGTTATGGTCCAAAATGGCTCATAATCGTCTTCTTGTGGCGGATGTCAAAGCCAACCAAGGTCTACATCCGACTTTGGTTGAATTAAAAGAAGCGGTGTTTATAAAGTGTGTAGAGGTTGTCTGCCAAGTGGGAGATGGAGAACTTAGATATCAAGGTCGCTTGTGTGTTCATAATGTTAATGGCTCAAGAGGACAGATCTTGTCGGAAGCCCACAGTTCTCAGTATTCCATTCACCCAGGAGCCACCAAGATGTACCTTGATTTGTGCGAGATCTATTGGTGGAATGAGATGAAGAATGATATTGCGGGATTTGTGGCTAAGTGTCCTAATTGTCAACAAGTGAAAGTTAAGCATCATAAACCGGGAGGTTTGTCCCAAGACATTGGAATTCCTACTTGGAAGTGGAAAGATTTGAGTATGGACTTTATTGTTGGTTTGCCTCGAACCCGATGAAACCACGACTTGATTTGAGTTATAGTAGACATAATGAGGAAATCGGCTAATTTTATTCCCGTAAAGGTATCTTATTCGGCAGAGCAGTATGCTAGACTATACTTAAGAGAAATGGTAAAGTTACATGGAGTGCCTTTATCCGTTATCTCCGATCGTGGTACCCAATTCACGTCTCAGTTTTGAAGACCTTTTCAAAAGGGTCTTGGTTCTCATGTTAAGTGAAGTACGACCTTTCACCTCCAAACCTATGTGCAAGTGGAGTGTACCATCCAATCTTTAAAAGATATGTTGAGAGCTTGGGTGATTTATTTCTTTAATGCCCCGGAATCTAGTAAACTAAGCTAGGGCTAAGAGTAAGGGCAAGGGTCCAAGGGAAGGATTCCAAACCTAGGATTTAGCCTTGACACCCTCCATGAAAGTCCTCATGCGTCGTGAAGGGAACCATGAGTCCTGGTGGTGCCCATATACCTAGGCATTTGCTAACAAAAGGTTGCTCACCTCCCACGAGATCCAAGACGGCTTATAGTGGTCAGCACGAATCGTGGTTCCACTCGTGGTGGTGAGGCAGTAGCCTCTCCAAGTCTACCAAAATTAGGACCCTCCCCACAAGCCACTTGACGGCTCGTGAAGGCCACTACAGGCCATGGGATTAGTCGTGGTCTTAAGTTAGGTTGAGTGGGTAAAGGGGTGGCAATCTAGGCTACTGGTCAAGGGCCACGGGTATCACAATGGCCCGTGAAGCCCCACATGGACCGTGAAGTCATCCGTGAAGGGTTTTCATTAGACTTAGAGTTTAGGTCAACTTTAAATGATCGTATGTTTTATCACAAAATGAATTAGGTGGCCCATCACCTATGAAATTAAAGGACTTTGATTCCTCTTTCAAACGCCACTGAGTTTTCCCAATTCCCATCCTGGAGTAAATAGTTATTCCCGGAATAGTGAAGCACTGTCATGCAGAATTTCTTCACGACCCATTTAACAGGACGTGGTGATGATGACGACCCATAGTGGGTTCCAGTAAGCCAATTCGGCAGTTTTTGAGTCAAGGGTTATTGGGTGTTTTCCCAATCGTTTAACTAAATAATATGACGTTTTGCCTAAGATTAGGACCCTTATATAAGTCATTCTAACCCCAAAACTCACCCATTCAAGTCCTTATTTCCAAAACCCAAAAGAAATCCCCAAAAGTTATTCCTCTCAAATAAATTCTCTTTATAGAAACTTGAAGAAGAAGAAGAAGAAGAAGAAGAAGGAGATTCAAGCTAGGTTTTCAAGAGCAAGCTTACATACATCAATTTCTTTGAACTTTGATAGTAAGGTACGATAGTTTTCATCTATGGATTCCTTTCATCCATGAAGTTCCCTCAACATCTCCAATTTCAAAAAGGTAGAAATGCCCAATTGTTAGGATTTTCTTCAATTGTCACGGGTTTTCTTTAAAGTTGATTTAAATGATTGAATTATATTATATTAAGGATGAATTGATGAATTCCCATGATTTTTATGATGTTTCCCCATGAACCCATGTAAATCTCATATTTCTCAATTATGATGTTATGATGTGGGTCTTTGTTGATGAAAGAGGAATTCTATGAATTAATGCATGAAGTGATAGAATCACATAAAATTATGATGAAATCCCTATCTAATGCTTGAATTCTAGATGTGATGATTGAAATGAGGCTTTGAGATTTGAAAGGGCAAAGTATGAGATTATGCATGTCTTTATGAAATCTATGTAAATGTTTTAACAATGCTTTGAGAGTACAGTGTCAATGATTATGATGTTGTTGTTATGTTGTTGTTGTGTTGTTGAAAGGACATTCTCATAAACACATATTAACATGATGTTAAAGGTTTTCTCACGTAGTAAGGGTTCTTAGGTTGAAAGGCTTTCTCACCTAATTGAATCAAAGGCTAAAGAGTCATTATGAATAGGTCATTGATGGTGAAAGGTTAACTCACACATGGTGTAAGGAGCTATTCTAAGAAAACATAAGTCAAGACTTAATAACTACTCCGTGGGATTTATGCTTAGCATAGAGTGGATATTGATTATGAGATGGAAGCTCTCACGTAGGAGAGTTCGGGTTTCTAAAGTATATCTCATGAGATTGAAGCACTCACGTAGTAGAGTCCGAGTTTCTAGTAACAATCTCCTTATCCATGAACTACGTGCCCCCGTAGGATGTTTAGCTAATAGATCCACTTAAGTTAAGAGTTCATGGTTCAACCTTATGCAAGTAGGGCAACCCTTTTCGGTGTGGGAGACACCGGGTGATCATGGTATATGTTACATGGTCTCAATGTCGGTTAAGGCTTATTTCCACAATAGCACGATGAATAATGAACTAAGGTTACTTCAATAAGTATCTCACATTAGTTCAAAAGTTTTAAAGATGATGTTGGCTTCATTGCCCATGTTTTATGACTTGTGATTTCTATTCCTCTTATACTATGTTTTCACTTGGTAAATTGCATGCCTTGAAATGGAATGTCCCTTTTAGCATGTTTTAAATGTTTTTATGCATGGCTATCATACTTAGTACATTTTTGTACTAACGCATACTTCTGCCTAAATTTTCCCCAAATGTAGGGTCCGACAGTCAGTGTCATCAGTTTCGTGGCTAAGTGTTGATCTAGATTTTTTTTGAGCTTTGGTGAGTCCTCATGCTTCAAGGACGGAGTTTTATTATTTTCGGTTTCTTCCATGTATTTCCCTTTTTGGACATGATGTATGGTCTAGGCCTAATTTTATTTGATTGTAATAGACGGATATGATTAGAAAAAGTGTCTAGACTTTCGCTTTTCTATAAAATTGTTTTTGGACTTGAAATGTTGTTTTACTCTAAATTGTTCTATTTCTTATGTTGTTGAGAGCTAAGTGGCTTGTATGGAGTCCTTCGAGGTTCTATACGCCATGTTACATCTAGGGGTACCCATGGGTCGTGACAATTTCAAAGGAAATTGTGATGATTACTTGCCTTTAATTAAATTTGCATCTAAAATTAGTTATTGATCAGGAGAAACAAACAATCATAGAGTTGGAGAAATGGAGTAATATTTCAGAGGATGCACTTAGGCAAAAAGCTAAGGCAAAATGGATTGAACTTAGGGACTCCAACTCCAAATATTTCCGTGCCCAATGGAAAATAAGGTCTAGTCAAAATACAATTACTTTTATTTGCACAGATACTAGTCTAAAGATGACAGAACCTCTACAAATTGAAGCTGAGTTTATATTTGTCTTCAAAGGGCTGATGGGGAAACAAGCATTTGTATTGAAATGTTTAAATACTGGAATGGTTTGAGGTGGTGTATGTCTAACATCCTGCAGCAAAGATAGCTCATAAAGAAAGTAACTAATGAGAAGATAGTGGAGGCCATAAAGAGCATTCCCAAGGACAAGGCCCCTGAAGTGGATGGTTTTCCCATTGAATTCTTTACAAAGAACTAGAACTTGTTGGAAAGGATGTTATAGCAGTTGTTCTACATTTTTTTAAAACTGGTAGGACCCACATGCTATTAATGTTACAGTAACTTTAATTATTAAAGTTAATGTTCCAACAAAGGTTAGTGATTATACACTTATTGCTTGCTACACCACTTTCTATAAAATCATAGCTAAGGTTTTAACTAATCGACTCAAGCCAGTGATTTCTGGTCTTGTTGATAAAGTTCAATTAGATTTTGTGGAGGGTAGAAGTATAGTTGATAATATCATGGTCAGTCATGAAATATTCAATATCTATAAACAAAAATGAATTTCGCCTAGATGTGTGTTAAAAGTTGACCTAAGAAAGGCGTATGACGCTTTTGAATGGAGTGTCTTAGAAAGGTTGATGAGTGATATGGGATTTCCAGCAAAGTTTGTGCAATGGATCATGAAATTCATATCTACAGTATCATATTCTTTGCATTTGAATGGTGGGCTTACTGAATCGTTTCCAGAACAAAAGGGGCTCAGACAGAGGGATTCCATTTTCCTTCATCTCTTTGTATTGGCAATGGAGTATCTTGGAAGAGAACTCCAGCAAATGGCAACAAATGTGGACTTCAATTATCATTCCAGGTGTGAAAGAATGAACAACATTCACATTTTCTTTGCTGATGACTTATTGATGTATTATTGCAGGGCAAACTTAATATCAGTCAATTTGATATATGCTGCCTTTAGGAAGTTTCATGAGGCATTTGGCCTACGAGAAAATACAGAGAAGAGCTCCATATACATTGTAGGGGTGACTGATCACATAAAGCAAAGTATAATTGAAGCATTGGGATTCACTGAGGGGACTATGCAATTCAGATACCTAAGAGGGCCACTAGCATCTTAAAAACTCGGAGTCAATGCATACCTCCCCTTAATTGAGAAGATAATTGCTAAAAACACTTGTTGGTCTGCTAAACAATTATCATATGCAGGGAGTATACAATTAATTAAAGTTGTCCTTTTTAGAGTACATGCTTATTGGGCTCAGATTTTCCTTATACCCAATAAAGTAGTCAAGGAAATTGAACAACTCTGTAGAACATTCTTATGGACTGGTGTTGTAACAGTCTCAAAGAAAGCTCTAGTGTCTTGGGAAAACATCTGCCTACCAGGAGCAGCAGGAGGACTTAATGTAATGAACCTATGCACTTGGAACAAAGGATCTATTTTTAAACTTCTATGGGAGATAGATAGAAAGAAAGATTGTTTATAGGTGCAATCGGTTCATAGCTATTACATCAAAGATGGGGACATGTACCAAGTAAAGATCCCTAGGAATGAATCTTGGGTGGTCAGGAAAGTGTTGGAGGCTAGGGAGCAGCTAAGAATTATATGTCATAGTCATGGGACAATAACACAGCAATTGTAGGGTGTACAACTAAGGGGAAAGTTCTCAATTCATAAGGTGTTTATCTCATTACTACCAGACTATCCTAAAGTTGTCTGGAAATATTTAACAGTGAATCCAATGATACACCCTAGGCATAGATTTATCCTATGGTTATCCATACAAAAGAGACTTGCAACAGTTGAAAGACTATTGAAGTTTGGAATCATTGTACCACTAGACTGTGTTTTCTGTGGACTGCAAATGGAAACATTTGCACACTTATTCTTTGAATGTCGAATTACCACAAATATTTTGAGACGTGTACTTCAATGGTTGGGGCATAGTAGACAACCTATGAGATGGGAAGATGAAGTGCAGTGGATTAGCCAAATAGCTAAGAAAAAAGGAGGAATAACTGAGACAACAAGTTGTGCTTTTGCAATGGTGGTATATAAATTGTGGAAAGCTAGCAACTATGCTCGATTTCAAAGGAAAACATTCCATACAAATTTTTTGATTAAAGACATGGTGATCCATCTACATGTACGAGGCAGAAACAATGCATCTTGGAGAAGGAGTGTACAAGAGATTTCCAACCATCGTGATTGTAAATAGAGCAACTTTTCCAGGCTGTCTGAACTAACTTATATATTTCTCAATGAAATACTTATGCTAGTTAAAACAAAAAAAATAGTTATCACTCGAGTATGGCTCCATTTGAGGAATTGTATGGTAGAAGGTGTAGATCTCCTATGGGTTGGTTTGAGGTGGGTGAAGTTGCCCTAATAGGTCCCAAGTTGGTCCATGAGGTTATAGTGACTGTTCGACATAATAGGGAAAGGTTGAGAACGGCTCAAAGTTGTTAAAAGTCATATGCCGATGTTAGAAGAAGAGATATTGAGTTTGAAGTTAACGATTGGGCCTAATTAAAAATCTCACCCATAAAGGGTGTAATGAGGTTTGGTAAGAAAGGGATGCTTAGTTCCCGATATGTAGGCCCATATCAAATTTTGAGGTGTTTGGTTAAGTTGCTTATGAGCTTGAGTTGCCTAATGAACTGGCATTGGTGCATACGGTTTCCATGTCTCTATGTTGAAGAAATCTGTTGGTGATTGGCCATCTATAGTTGCCTTAAAAGAATTGGGAATTGATGAGAATCTTTCTTATGAAGAAGTTCTGGTTTAGATTTTAGACCAGCAAGTCAATAAGTTCAGGAATAAAAAAGTTGTTTTTGTAAAGGTTCTTTGGAGGAATCAGTTAGTTGAGGGTTCTACTTGGGAGGCTGAGGCCTATATGATGTCCTGATATCCTCATCTATTTTCTTCTACTCTACTCTAACTTTAACTAATAAGTTCCTCGTGAATTACTCTTTTGGTGTCATGTGTCTTAGATGTTCCCATGACTTCCTCATTTATGCATGTTCATGAAAAATCTCAAGTTTTAATGAGTCAATTTGATTGATTTCTACATGTTTATATGCATTTGAGTATGAGTTGCATATAGACTTCATGATATGATGTTTTGAACATGCTTTAGCTTGGAGTTAATGTTTCCTCCTCAGATATGTACATTTATGTGATTGCATGCATGATGTGTTGCTAGATTAGAGTTCTTTTCTTAATGTGATATCTAGAATCCCATTTGAGGATGAATGTTTCCAAGAGGGAGATAATGTAACACCCCTGAATCAAGAAACCTAGAAAATAGATCAAGTGGGAGGTCACTAGCCCTCCACTAAGCCATGACACATTCATGGGAGCCTTCACGGGCCGTGAAGGGAAACACTACTCGTGGTGGTGCTCATGGAGGCTTCCAGTTGTTGGCTAAAATGAGATCACCTCCCACAAGCCCCTAGATTCCTCGTGAAGTGCACAACAGCTCGTGGTGGTTCCCGTGAAAGAATAAGCAGTATGCTCCCCAAGGAAGGCTCCTCTAACGATTACCCGGACGGCTTGTGAAGATCCAAACGGGTCGTGATGGTGGTCTTGTGGTGGGATAAGGAAGCTTAGAGACTTCCCAATCAACTGGTCAAGGACAAGAGTTTCCACTACGGCCCATGATGTCAAACTTTCAACTTTGAAGTCAAACTTCTATAATCCAACATTTGCACTAGATTTATGACTAACACTTGACTTGTGGTGCGTCGAAAGGTTTTCACAGACAAGTCTCTTTTTTTTTATTATCTCTCACTCACTATCGTCTTACGGTGCCCTGAGGGTTTTCACCAATAAGACTCTCTCATTTTTTACTTTCTCTCAACTCAAATGATCTCCTATAGGGTTTTCGAGGATTTTCATCGATAAGATTCCCTCATTTTTCACTCCTTATGCGAGTGGCATGACATTTTTCCTTATGTAATCAACACTGAAAGCTTACTTGACTTGTCATTATTAAAAATTTATCATAAGGTCTTTATTTGGATTGTAACGTGGCTTTTGGACAGGGTTAAAAAGAAAGGATTGGCATGAAGCTCAAAGATACTGCGTAACAGGGTTACGACTTACAACTTTTGGAATCGACTCTTTTTTACAAAAATACAATAAAATAAAATAATTATAATTATAATAATAATAATAGTAATAGTAATAATAATAATAATATATTATTATTATTATTTTACCCCAATTTTTGTGATGAGGACTTTCTAGATTTTTTTTTGCTTGGACCGAACCTCAAAATAAGGCTGCCTACGTGTCTTGTCAAAGCAAGAATCAGGTCGAACGTAGTTCAGCAAGTTTGTTCTTTTGTTGTTATTATTTTTTTATTACATTTTTCTTGACTCTTTTTTGTGACTTCTCTTTTTTTTTTAAAAATTGTGACTTTTTTTTATTTATTTATTTTTTTTTACTCTATTTTGATTCCAAAAGAGGGGTATGAAAGAGAATAAAATTAAGGCTCACAAGGGGTAGCAAAGGATTACATGGTGTTTGGATAGTAGAATGAAATGTCTTCGTCATATCAATTATTAAAAATGTCAAATACAAGCATGGCCTTTAAGATGTGAAGTGAAAATCATACATTATCTCTTTGCAACGTATGCATTGATGGATATGTATATCATTTTTGTTTTATATTTGTCAGCTTGGAATCTCCATTTGAGTAATATCTTCTTGACAACAAATGGCTTGTGTCAATTTAAATGAAATTTATTCTTTTAAGCATTTTTTATACTAAAGGACGTATCAAGGTGTTTAAGTTGTTTATTCATTTCCTCAAATGTATTTTTTTTTACTTCTTTGGTGTATTCATTCCATGACTAGATATAATCTTAAGATCTGACCAAATCCTCTTGCATATCATGTCACAAAATTGAATTGAAAAGAGATGCATATGCAGAAAGCCAATTAGAACGGATCAAAGTGACACAGAATAAAGATTATATTAACATAAAAAAGACTTGGTGACAAGACAACAAACTAAATTTAGGTCACAACTCTATAATAACCCAAACTACGACAAGACTCAACAAACACATAAGAGAAATGATAGAAAGGTCTGACTTACTAAAAAATAAAAAAGAATTGCATAGCAGAAATGATGACAAAATAAACTATCTATACACTCTTTTTAGAGAAAAGAAGAGTGTCTCCTAATCACCAAGCTGGAATTCTTAGCCACTGCTTTGCACGTTAGTCTTCGTAAAAACTCCACCAATTTCAATTGTCTTTTCTTCAGAATTGTCATATTCTTTGTCATCACATATCATCTAGATAAAGTGTACATCACTATGCTCTGGTAGAGGATTCTTATTAACATTTGGGGGGTCATCATCTTGAACCACAATCATCTTTATTTGAATCATCTCTTCCACCTTTTTTTTAAATTACGACAATCTTCAATACTGTGCCCTGGAACATCAGAATGGTATACATATCGTGTTGTAGGATTGAAATCTTTTGCATGTGCATCCACATAATTTTGAGGAATCGGCTCTATCATCTTCAAATGTTTCAACTTATTAAATAAACTTGTGTAAGACTCTCCAATTGGTGTGAAATTGTTTCTAGGCCTTTGACCTCCTTCAAATCCCTGTATCGGATGGAGATTATAAGGTGCTCCAAAATTTTGAGAAGAAGGATAACATTTTGATATGTTGGCGCTCGCCATTGAGGATAGTTTGGTGGGTATACATATTGTTGTTCATTATAGACCGCATATTGAGGTGGAACAATAAAATATTGTGTGTTATGCATAGGGAGATAGTGATGGAATTGAGGTGGTGCATATTGATTAATTGGACCCCTTGGACCCTTTTGTGTGTCTGACACAACATTTGCTACATCCTCTTTCATTTTCTTTCCCCCAAGATTTCCTAATCCATTTATGATCACCTTTGTTACGGCTTTCAAAGCAGCTGGACTTACAATTTTTCCAGACTTGATGCCATTTTCCATCATTTCACCAATCTTAATAACTTTGGCGAATGTTTTTCCAACAACGGATAGTAAATAATGAAAATAGTCTGGTTCTTGCGCTTGGAGGAAAACATCAATCATCTCAGACTCTTTCATTGGCGGCTTAACCCTAGCAGCTTGCTCCCTCCCCCTAATAGCATATTCACAAAAGTTTTTGGTAGTCTTTTTCCTCATGTTGGCAAGTGATGTATGATCCGGAACTGTGTCAATGTTATATTGAAATTGTTGAACAAATCATCGAGTCAAATCATCCCATTTATGCCAGTTAGAAGTATCTTGATCTATGAACCATTCTAAGACAATTCCCATTAAATTATCCCCAAAATATGCCATGATCAATTCTTGTTTGCTTCCAACCCCTCTCTATTGATTACAATATCTCTTTAATTGAGCTACAGGATCTCCATGTCCATCATATTTCTCGAACTTTAGGGTTTTAAAACCGATGGGTAGATGAATGTGGGGAAACATGTACAAATCATTAAATGAGACACTTTTGTGACCTCCCAATCCTTGCATATCTCTTACCCTCTGTTCCAAACTCTTTATCTTTCTAGTCATTTCTTCATGTTCCTCGTTCTTAACAGTTCGTTCAGCTTCAACAATGGAACTATGCTGATGAGTGTGAGGGTAAGAACCTAAAATTTTAAAAGTCAATTAAGGGGTATAATATCGATCATATTGAACTTTGGGTGGAGGATCATTGTTAGATTTTGGCTCCATTATAGGTTGCGGGACGCCATTAGTCGGCGCAATTTGCATGAAGAGTGGATTATTTATCATAGGCGTATTTAAAAGGCATATCGTGAAAGATCTAGCTACGTTGGATGCGCTAGCATAGGGGCCGAATCCAGGTGGATAAACTGGATCACTTATCGACACTTAGACAAGGGGTGGCGTATTTGTATTTAGATAGTCACGGGTTGAAGATGGTGGAACTTGTTCACTCATCCAAGCTTCGTACATCTCCGCCATTTGTTGTCTTAATACCCTTGCCTCTTGTGATGACACTGTTTCTTGTGAAATCATCTGGTTTTGGACCTTATCATTGTCTAACTCATTTCCATCTTTGTGAGTCATTTTCTTTTTGCCTTTTGACCTTGTATTATAAGGATGGGATGCTAGCTTAACCACAAACCAACCACCTTAATCTAACTGTGTGCATGGACGATAAAGTTTGTTAGGGTTAGACAGTTCTTAAATTAGTTTTTTATAAATAATTTGGTAATGCACTGATCAAATTTTTAACATGCTGGAGAACTTGAATACGATCATTGCATATTTTTTCTAAAACTCAATAACTAAGTTTTTTTTTCGAGCTTCGAGATAAAATCCTTTAGTTTTCTTTTGAATTATTAAAAGAAAATTAAGAAAAACTTATTTTTGATAAAGATTAAAACTTCTTGTTTTTTATTATTTTTTTTGAATTTTTGAAAAAAATATATATTTTTAAATTTTTTTGAATAAAGATCACCGAACCCAAAGAGGGTTGCCTACGTATCTCATCGGGGTGAGAATCAGGTGTGTGTAGTTTGTTAAAAAAAAATTAAAAAAATATATTCTACTTTTGAAACTATTTTTCTTTAGGTCATTTTATTGTAAATATGCAAAATTCAAACTATTTGAGATTTTAGAAAGAATTGATATATTTATTAAAAATATTAGGAAGTTTTTTTCAGTTTACGAATTTATCCTAAAGTCGGTCAGCATTCAAATAGTATTTACGTAGCAAATAGCACATAGACTCAAACCCAGTGTTGAGCCTCATTAAATTAAATGTTCATGATGCAAATAAAGTGTATCCTACTAAGGATAATCATTATATGAGGCTTGTACAACTAGATTTTAAAGTCCTTATGAATTTGGTGTCTAGACTGGATGTAAAACGAGCGGACAACTCGAGTTAGGAAGTAGTGTACCGGTAGCAGCCCTTTCCGAATTTATGCATGGGTGCTCCCTATCCTAAACAAGTGAGACTAAAAATCCTTCACCATTAATCGAAGATCCACTGGCTATCTTGACAGAAGTGGGGTGCGCAGTCACAATTCCCATAATGGTATTATTAAAGACTCAGAGGTGTGCGTGAGAGAAGACAGTTTATATGTAGTTCAAATAATATCAAAGCAGTAAATAAATAGACAATTAGCACATTAAGCCAAAAATACAATACCCAAAAATATAACTAAATAATAAAATCATATAAAAGTCAATATTTACAAGCACGAATTTTGGTTATCCTCAGCGGAGTCGCTATCTGTCACACCCCTATTTTTCCCCAAATGATATGTTTTTCCAATTAAAGTGACATTTTGAAAAGAGATTATTTTATTATTTAGAGTCGCCACTTGAAATTGAGTTATGGTGTTCCAAGTCACCTTATTTAAATCCCTAATCAAAAAGAAATTTGACTCTTTATTTTATTTGGTCTACGAAAACAAAGATCGGGTAAGGAATTTTATTGACCGAGGGGAAGATATTAGGCATCCCTCGAGTCCCGTGATTCTAGCACGGTCGCTTTATTAACTTTTATATGACTTGACTTAATTTTTGGATATGATATTATTAGCTTAATAAATAAATAAACAAAAAGTTATTTACCCTTATTCTTTGATTTTAAACCTAGTTAAAAGTTATGTAATTTAATAAGTGTGTGGACTTTTCATACATTTTTTATTATTTATTTATTTATTTATTTTCATGCTTTCAACATTTGTTTGTTTCTTAATTTCTCACTTTTTTTTCATTATAACGTTTTTGTTGTTTTTCTTATTTTTACTCTTTTTAATTTTTAATAATTATATTTCTTTGCTTTCCCCTTCTTCTTCATTTTTAATATATATATTGATTTTTATTTTATTTTACCTTTTAATCCTTTTTTACGTCATTAACAATAAAAGAAAAACCTACTAACTAAAATTAACATCTTTACATAATGAATCTTTGTCATTAATTATTCTCATCATTTCAATTTATTAAGCCATAACCACACATATCATCATTAAAAAAATATGAAAATAAGAATAGACTTGGACAATAGCATTACTTAAATGTGAAATAAACTATCGATTGTTTAAATAGGAAATAAGCTAAGTTTTGTTATAACTATTTCGTACTAAGTCCAATAATATAAAAGATCTAAACATAAAGTTGATATGAATGATTAGAAAACACTTCATATTATAAATTCAATGAATATAAATGGTTTAAACACATACAAAATTTAACAATTTCAATATATTGCAACCAATGCTTATATAATCATGACATTAAACTATATAAAAAGGATTAAGTGATACCTCTTGTAAAAATAAATTAACAAAAAAAATACCACGAAAATAAACCATGAACTCAACTTTTATTGTGTTGTCTTTTTTTTGTGTGTTGCCGTGTGTTTGCTTTGTAGTAGCATAGAATGTATTTGGATATGAAGGTGAATTTTTTTGTTAGGGAAAGGAAAAATGTGCGTGTGTTCTTTTTTGGGTTCTTGGATTTTTTTTGTTTCTCTGTGTGTGTTGTCTGCTGATTTTTGAGTAGTGTAGAATGAATTCTTTTTTTTCCTTCTATGTCTGTTAATATGTTAATATAGTAGTGCATGTGTGTGTAGACGTCTGTGTGGGTGTGTAGTGGTGAGAGAATGTGGAGTGTAGTTGTTGATGTATGGTAGGAAATGGGGAGGGAGGTGGGGTAGTGCAGTTGTAGAAGTGGGGTAGTGTAGGTTAGTAATTATTTTCATTCAAATTATATATAGAATACAAAAATATATCTCTCTCTCTTGAACTAATAAAATATAAGAAAATTTAAATAATAAATTTAGAAATGTAATTAAGAAATACTATATTATTTATTAAAATTAAAATTAAAAGAAAACATATGTTTTTTTTTGTAGTTTTCAAATCTTTTAAAATAAACTTACTAAAATACGATGAAAAATAAAATATTTAATGTAAACTTAGAAGAAATATTTTAGTAATAAAAATGGTCTAAAACCTTATGTCCGGTAAAAAATTATGTGTCTACACTTCTCTTACCTAATTGGACCTAAGGCTACAGGGCCTTCATACCTAAGTCATGGATGGTGATGGTTGCTCACACATGGTCTAAAGAGATATTAGCATGGATTGGTGGTCAAGAACATCTTTCCATAAACTTGAGTCAAAGTAGAGACTTAATGATTATCTTGTGGGATTGAGGCCTAGAACCGAGTGGATATTGAAATGAGATGGAGGTTCCCACTTAGTTAAGTTTGGGCTTCCATGGAGGTTACCACCTAGTTGAGTTTGGGCTTCAAACATGGGATATCTCACCTAGAAGAGTCCAGATTTCCCAAAGTGTGTCTCATGAGATGGAAGCCTTCACCTAGAGGAGTTTTGGGTTTCTAGTAGAAATCTATGTATCTCATAACTACGTTCCCGATAGGAAAGTTACCTAGTGGATCCAACTAAGCTAAATACCCGGTTATACCTTAGGCAAGTGGACCAACCCTTGACGGTGTGGGTAACATCGTGAGAGATCATGTGATAGCTAATATGTTCTCAAGTCGGTTAGGTGAACTAAGATTATGCTTAGTGTAGCATCTCCTAGAGTTCCAACTTGATGAACTAATATGTACCTAGTATAGTATCTCTTAGGGTTCAAAACAATGAGGAACTAAGATAGACTTAGTAAAAGGTCTCCTAGTGTTCCTATGCTTTCAAAAGGGGTTAGTCTCTAATTAAGGAACATGAGTATGATGACCTAAAGAAGTACTTAGTATGAGAGGTATTATGGGATGCCATTCATGCATTGCACAAGTATGACTAAAGGTTACTTATTGGGTGTTGTCTTACCTGAGTTATGCTTGATGTATTGTTGCTATAGATGCCTTCTGTCACGCCCCGAGACGCGGACACGGGACCTAGGACCACAAGTGATCCCAAGCTAACCCTGCTGGCATGATCATGAGCATACTAAAGATAATAAACTGATGCGGAAGCTAAATCATAATTAAAATGAAAAGATGGGGAATACTCATAT